>VWPU01019001.1:0-55877 GCA_013398955.1 Callaeas wilsoni
TAGTAATTAGTCTGGAGGAGAAGGGAGGTGTCTCCTCCATGGATTATGTCCCCCACAATAGGAGGAAGAGGAGAATAGGTAAAAAGGTAAGACTTGTGCATTGAGAGAACAGTTTAGTAATTGCAATGAAGTAAAAGATGACAAGGATGATGATGATGAAAAGGAAGATAAGAAGAGGGAGAGGAATAAATCCCAAGAAAGACAAATGATGCACAATGCAGTTTCTCACCACCTGTTGACCAGTGCCCAGCCTGTCCCCCAGCAGTGATCAGCCCCTCCTGTCCTATCTCCCCCCACCTTATATACTGAACAGGACATTCTGTGGTATGGAATATCCCTTTGATCACTTCGAGTCAGCTGTCCTGGCCATGCTCCCTCTGGCTTCTTGTGTACCTCCTCACTGGCAGAGCGTGGAAAGCTGAGAAGTCCTTGACTTAAAGTAGGCACTACTCAGGAGCAACTAAAACATCGCTGTGGAATCAATATTCTCATAATAAATCCAAACCACAGCACTGTACCAGCTACTATTTGGCCTTGGTCTTTCCAGAATGCCAAATGATAGTAGATATATTCTCTGCAGCACAATCAATAGATCACTTCCAAATGTATAGAAAATTCTGATTTATCCCTTTTGCACACTATTCAATTACTCTACATACATAAATTACAACATAGGACAATGCAAAACCGAGTCTAGAGAGCCTAGAATCTTGAATGGAGCAAAAGAAAAATAATTCCCAATTTTTTAGTTCTCAGAAGAGACTGGACCAAGATTTTTTTCCATGTTAATCAGTTCTGAATAGAACATAAACAGAGAAAGGGAAAAAATCTTAAAAGAAGAGTAAACTATGATATCATGTTTTAATCAGACAAAATGTCTCTGTGAGACATCAAAAGTTCATAGGTCCCTATTGGCCTAGCAACTCACTAAAATTTTGTTTCGAAAGAGTATGAGAGAAAATAATTATGATCAAAATCGTGAGCCCAAATCATTAAAAGAAGACCCAATAGAAATTACAGATGCCTACGTCCATGAATCATCTCTGTTTTAATATAAAGCTGTGTAAACTCTACAGAAGGCAGACATTTCTGGAACAGCAGAAGCCCCAGCTATGAAAACTCCCAAGCCTATTCCATCTCCTACAAGATAGTACACATCATCTTAACTGTGATTGAAATCAACACAACCTTGGCATAAGTTTAAAGTTGTTGAACATATGGTTGTGTGATTTACTGGCTCAGATTCTCTATTTACAGCTGGGTAAAGGCTGGACAACACAGAGAGATAGAGATCTTTTTTGTAATTCTAGATCTAGACAAAAGTACCAAAATTACCTAGAATAATTAGGACAACACTGGCTTGAGAGGAAGAAATAAATTTTGGTCCTTTTATAGGGAATCATGTCCTAGATATAAACTTACACAAGGGATAACATATTTTGTGTTTTCACATGCAGTGGAAAGAAATCTTTGTTTAAAGACAAAGACTGAAGTTGGATAAAGCGATCATGCATTTTGGTTACATTTAGACTACGAGGCCAAGTTTAGAGATCCAATCTCAAAAATTATAAATCGAAGGGAACCAAGAAAAATAAAAAAACTGAGTTTACATTGATATAACTTACATCATAGGATCAGGAGAAGATGTGAGTTCTGTTGACACAGATTCTCCTTTGTGTTTCGTCCAGTTTTTAAAATTATTATAGTTAAAAAAAGAACTTTCTTCAGTTCACATAAGAACTGGCTAACGTTCCAGTCCTGTAAAACATCTCTCTGCCACCATGACTCTGAGATCTGTACCATGACTCTGTAAACCAGCAATCACATTAGGCTTATATTGTAATACATTTGTAATTGTGATAGTTACTTGGCAATAACGCCAAATGCTGAAGCACAACAGAGCTATGAATATTAGGACAAGGTGAAATAATTTATGTTTGAAGAAGGCAAATATGGGAAATGTAAATTTTTTAATGATCAAATATCTATATCCATGGCAATCTATGGAAGTATTTATAGCATATCCTGGAATTTGAAGTATCAGCCCATAATGAGATAGTTTTAAAAATCAAATACTTCTCTCGACAGTTCAGTCTTTGATCAAAGACACTCTTTCATGAAGTTAGGCTTGCATGGGAGCAGTCATGCAAAGGAGAGGTTCAAAAAAGCTACTTTCTGTATAACGAAAAGAGCAGATCGAGGCTCCATACATATCCATTAAAAACCCTGTAGGATGAACAATAATTAAAATTATATGAAAAACAATCAAGTACCAAAAATGTTTTGTCAATTTATGCAGTTCATGCACTATTCAGACTTGCTATCTGTTATGGGAATTTGAATACATGCCTTGAAATGAGAATATCTTTCAAGTTATCTTAATTTAGAGATCTCCTTACCACAGGCTGTCTGGGGAATTAATGTTTTTCTTGTGTATTTTCAGGCTTCCTGTATGTGAGACTGCCAACAAGGATTACTAATGCAAATGAGATGAGGCTACGATTTCTTAAACGCTTGAAATCCTCATTCCCGGGGATGAATTTTATATTATATTTACACAGCCATATATTAGCAAAATAAAAATGAACATATTGAACCCCACTGAAGATTTGTCTCCTTCTGGATCTGGTACAGGAAATTGTTCCAGTCTGGGTCTTGCTCAGATGTCAGTTTGGTGGCTGATGACTCTGCTTAAGCCTGCTCTAATCTATCTTGTTTTGAAACATCCATACCAAAGATGTGCCAAGAATGCTAAAGAGTCCCTTATCCTATATAGCTTCTCTGTGTGTGGATTTGACAGGAAAAATTCCTGAGGTGCTGCTTTTAGGGAAGCATTGTAAAAAAATGTTTATTTTTTTATGATCTAGTTTAAGTACAAAGCACTCTAAAGCAAGAAAGCACTTAAAAGTATTTGTAACTAAATAACATTGGAAGTTTAATTGTATACAAATTCAGTGAACCAAGAGCAAATTAAAGCTTACCTGCTCTTTCTTGCTTCATATCAAATCTTGCCTACTTTTATAGTTTTCTAATAATTCTGTAAAAGATGAACTAGCCAGGAAAAAATTCTCTGCTGTCAGCAAAACAACTTTTTTCATCCTGATTTTGGATTTTCTGATTAAGATATTCATGACCTCAAATAAACTACCTTCAAATCCAGAACGTTGAAAGATCCTTGCTGTAGGATGGAGAACCTTGATCCAGGTCGTGTCTTGTTAAGGGCTGGTCTTTATCCAGCCTCCATAGCCACCACATGAGCAGCTTTTCTTTCACCTACAAGCATTTGTGAATGAAAGTTATTATTTCAGTGCTCTTTTATGCAGGCTGTTGTGTTTGTAAATACTGGCTGTATCAAAATAACCTTAATGAGGTTTCTGTCATGACAGTTGTCCTGGAAGGCTCATGTGGCTGGAGCAGCTATTCATATATTATCATCATTTTCTATACCAAACAGGCAACGGTATCAGACTAAGGGTAGCAGAGGTCTCCACGTTTGTAAGAGGGTTCTGTTTTTCAGATTTCTGCTTAATTTGCATTACAAGACTGTTTGACAAGCCCAAATTAATCTATATAGTTAAATTCAGCATTAATATTCCCATATCATTAGTGAGGGAGGAGAGTAACAGCACCTCGTGTATCTCTAGGGAACAAGCCATTGCCAGAAGAGAGGCAGAGCACAACAGTCTCTTATAAGCTCATCTTGTTCTTTCAAAGAGACTCTCTTTTGGCCTGTGGCATCCCATACCTACCTCCCCTTAGCCAGTAGTCCACTCTCAGTTTACTCTCACTCTCCAGGAGCCATCTGGCTCTTCTGCTCCCCCAGCCAAGGCCAGTGCCTGTGTGGATTAGGGAGCTGAGCCAGGCGAAAACAGAGATTCTTTGGATGGGGTGTGTGTGTGTTTGGGTTAGCTTCCAGATGCACCAGTTCCCCAATCCAACCGGCCACACAGCTGCTTGAGTGCTCACACTGGCAAAAGGGAGGCAGCAGGGCAGCCTCTCTCAGGGACAGCTCAGTTTAGGTTACTTTAAGCTGGTTACAAAACCAGACCCATATCTTCAGAGAAATGGAGCCTACACAGAGCCATATGGTTTAATAAATAACAGTCTAACCAGCACACAGCCAGTACAAATCAGTCCAAGAAGTCTTGCCATCTGCTTTCACAGTGGTCAAACAAGTGGCATCTTTGTTTATTGCACCACTAAACATTCATTTTTAAACTGCCAATTAACAGATTCATTGCTATTGTATATCTGGAAAGCTCTCTTTTCATCCCAAAAGAAAAGGGCTAGTGCAAAACATCATAATATGTACTTTTCACTGATAGGAGATTTCAGCGCACACTGTTTACTTGATTGTCTGTGTCGAGGCCCATTATGCATAAATCAGTGCAGAGAAATAAAGGATTGTTTTATTACATAATTAAATTTTCCAAAAAGGATCTTAATTTCTTGTTCAAGAAATGGCACCATTGTTTACTTGAAACAGATATGCTAAGTGGCCTGGAGGAATTTTTTTTTAGGAGACAGACTTGCCATCATTGTGAGTAAGAGTGTTGCATTGTTCTTGACAATGGCAATTTAAAAGATATTTTGATTTGAAGGTAATTAGCAAAAATGGCAAAATGCTATTTCAAAACTTGACAAATTTTCCAAATGGCTAAAGCTGAAATGACTCCAGTTCTTGGGATAATTTTCAGATTGCTCAAAAGTGTTGCTTAATATCAACAAGAAATCAGCTATGAAGAATCTCTGTAAATTCCATGGTATTAACTGCAATACATTTCATATACAAATTAGCAGACCTGACAAGATGCTATGTCAACATCTTAAATCCCTCAAATGTTCTTACCCTGAGGTCAGATTAGATGTTGGTGAGCAGAAAGATTACTCTCAGTCCTTCGCTCACCTGAAAAATCTTCTCAACTGCTTTTTTTCAACTACAGTGTTTATAACCCTTCCACCTTCCAGGCCCTTCTCACCTCCTAAAGACCTCCATGGACGTTGCTCACCTTCCTACTCTTTGTTTACTTCCCCGAAATTATCTGTCCATGGGCCACTGAACTTCCCACCAAAACTTCCGGGCTTTCCTTATTCTTAGTCCTGTGCTCTTACCTACCCATGCACACATAATGCCTCAGGTGCAAAATTAGGTTCTGCCATTCCGAGGATAATTCATTTTTAAATTACATCTAATTATGTGCGGACTGCTGAAAGGGCAAGTACAAGGCAATTTAAGAGGAGAAAGATAAAGCTGAAAAATGTTACAATTGTATCACAATACCGAATACACAACACTCAAGACCTTCGTCTTGAATGAGATCATGTTTCCGTTTTTCAAGCCCCTGTGGAGGAGAACTGGCCGGTTCTACCATAGCACTGACAACACGTTGTCATACAGTAGCTCAAAATCTCTGCTGTATGCAGATTTTGCTGTTTGTGAGATGGGATGAGTGAGAGGATTGTCAGGCAGCTGGTTGTGGTTCCAGATTCTCCAGCTGAATCAGTTCTTGTCTGGACAGCTCTAAACAGTACCAGCTGCTAATAGTTCCCCTTGGGATCATTTTCTAATTGCAGATTAGCAGACACAGCAGGGCATCCCTTTCTTCTCCGGGGATAATCCTTATGCTGGGTTGGAGGGGAGGAGATTTATGAACCAAATATGCAAGCTTCAGCTGAGAACAGTTAGTGTGGCAGAGACAACTAATTAGCTGGTGAATGTTTGAGATTTCTGATACTTTTGTGCTCTTTCTTCCAGGGAATCTATCTTTTGCCATACTAATATCAGCCTGTTAATTCATCAGTGCAGATATTATACACCAGAATGGCTTCATTGTTGTTTATTCAGGTGATTCGTATCTGGATTTGTGCTAATCAAGAACTGTGCTGTCTTATCAAGTTCATGTGTCTGTGTCATCATTTGTACCGAACTCATTTGTCTGGTCCATCTCACTTGAGAAAGCTTTTATCTTGCGGTTTTCCCCCAGAAAAATCTGATTGTCAAGTCCTTAATGTTACTTCAATGTAAAGAACACGTAGCTGTAGTCTGCATTCCTAGCACATGATTTTAGATAAGGGAGTTTTAATAGCACTGGCGATTCTTTAAAAACTTAATCTTTGTTAGTGACCTCTTTTTTAATTTCTCACCAAAAATATTTTGACACTTCAGTCATAATGTGGTGCACCTATTTTTTCTTGCTGATCTTTGGAAAGTGCAGGAATCCTGTATGAAAGACGACAAAACACTGATAAAGATTTCAAATTCCAAGGCTTCCTCTGTGAATGGCTCTCCAGAGCAATAAAATTTTCCAGGAGACCCTTTTGCTGCCGTTACCTATCTCAGGTGCGTCTTGAAGTGTGAGTCTTAGGGTGCTGCCTAAGTATCGCGTGAAGACGTGTCCGTGCCGCTGCTCGCGGCAGGGATTTCTGCGCCTGTCACTAGAGGGCAAGGCGGCATCAGCATCGCTCCCAGCATCGCTCCGCTCCGCGCAGCCCCCCCAGCCAGGTCCCTGCTGAGCTCACGGCTGCCAGCCTCGCGTAAACGCTTGCGGTGTTTTCTCCACTAATCCCGTGCTCAGCTGCTAACCTAAATAATTACTTGTTGAATACTTCTGAATGGACGATCCCGAATGACACGGAGAGGAGAATGATGCTTCTTACAGCAAGAGGAGTTGGCGTCTCTGTTTATGTCACGTCCTCATAAGGGGCGCTGCCCACTGCAGTGCTGAGAACAACTGCAATCAGTTTCAGACACGCACTCCCTGATTTTGAACTACTGATGCTAACAGGAGACTTACTGCTGATTTAGTTTCATGCAGGATTTGATCTTTGGTACTGACTTTTACCCACAGCTGTGTTTTCCAGAATATTACTGGCCCCGGCTGGCTTAAACTGACCTTGTGAAAAGCGATTCAAGTTTATCTTTGAGTTTTGTGCAGGCTGGGAGGGGGGAAAAAGTGGTTTTTGATTCTGTCACATGTAACTCAAATGTTGCCAAACAGGCTAGCTTGTCTTAACTTGCAAGCACCTGGCACAGAAACAATCTATCATTTTGAACACTCCTATATGCAGTAATACTCTCATTTAACCATGACTGTGCTGGCTCCATTAGACGGTGGTGTAATTTCCAAATGAGATAACGCTGCGCCATTACCCAGTATCAAAGGTGACTTCAGTTATTTCACTGAGATTAAGTTTTTACACCCCTTGTGATTTTTACCGTATTGCCAACACCCTACTCTGTCTTGAAGACAGAGTTCTCTGATTTCATGTGATTATCTTGGGAAGGTTTCCAGGTATGTTTATGTGGGATTACCACCTGAGTATATTCTCTTCCCTGCTTACTCAAGAGGTGTCTCCAGATCACCTTTCAAGGAGCCTATAAGTATATCTATTGAAGCCAAATAAATTCAAATATGAAGCTCACATACTCGACTCCTTCCTCCTGCTTCTCTGGAGACATGTTTGCAGTGTAACCCCAGAGTTTCTCTCCCATTTCACATAGCAGATAACTATAATCAAAATCAACTGTCAGCTTTTTTATTTTTTAATACAGTATATAAAAGACATCCATATTGAAGTCTTGCAAGAATTTTGTTTTGTGCTAAGTGAAAGAGGGCCTTGTCACGTTATAACAGTTAGAATGCAGTGGAATCAGTGTATGGCAGAAGGACTCTGAGCCTGTCCCCTCCCCTAGAACACCATACTAGAAGGAACACTATTCAACAGAAATATAATATTACATATCTCTTTTAATCAAATAGCCTTATAATTTGCATACATCTCTTGTTGTATGTCGTATATGATATGGAAGTCCTTCTCATGAACTAAGAGGGGTCTGGATGAGGATATCTTGCATTTTTAGATACATATGCCTCTGGTACATGGGATACTACAGATTAAAATATTGTTTAATTAAATAGTCACATGTTTAATATAAGCATATATTTTAATAGGCATTAAAATACAGTTTCAACATTTTTTTCTTAAAACTTCATAGTAAAAAAAAGGTACTTTCAAATTTAATCGTAACTTTTTGTTTAACAAGAACTTTTGTTAAATATAGTGTCTTCTATTTGGAATACAGGACTTGTTATTTGGGATTGGCTCATACGTTCATTTCCTTTAACGTCCTTTTCTGACATTGACCAGCATAGTAAAGTTCAGAAGAAGGCAGATGAAATCCCACTGAGGTTTATAACTTTTATCTCAGTAAAATTATACAGAATTTACAAGTAGTTGTAGTCTAACACTCAGCTATATCCACATTCATATTTTAAAATAAATGAGACACTATCCTAATTTTTGTTGCTGGAAGCAAGCTTAACTTTCTTTCTCTTAGTTCTTTTCAATCTTCAAGACAACAAAAGGTGATGAAAAACTCTTTGTGGTGAATCCCAAGACCAAGATATCCCCAAGGCAATGTGGTTAGTGCAGAACCAAGAAAAGCACTTAATTCTGTAGATAGAATCCAGTCCTTTTAGTAAGCAAATACAAGCCTATTAAAAACTCATCTTTAAACAAAACAAGCCGAAACAAAAATAGCGCTAGGTAGAGATTTTGTTGGATTTGCAGATAATTTCTCTCACAGTTCATGCAGCAGGCTTTGTCTCTGGGCTCCAGGTGCTGCCGTCCCGATCACTCGCCAGGACCACACAGGTGCTGAGGAGGAGCTTGCTTGTTATTTAACAACCCTTCTTGTGAATCAGAACAGCACCAAAAGTCAAAACGCGAACTTCTGCACCCCTCCCTGCTGTATTGTTGGGGGGTTTTTAAATCCCTACAGACACTGCTCACTCCCTCCGGTAAGAAAAACGAGGAAAAAGCAGCAGGGACTGATGAAAAGAGAGCGGCCATGAGCGCTGCGCCGCCGCGCCGTACGGGAGCCGTGCCCCGCGCAGGTGAGAGCCTCGGGCGAAGCGGGCAGGAGGGAGGGGACAAGGGACAAGGGGAGGGATGTCTCCCCCCGGGCCCCGGCCCCTGGGCGGGCCGGGGGCCGCTGAGTGGATGGAGCCCGCGTCAGTCAGGGGCAGGGCGCGGCCGGCGGGGGATGGCGGCCGCCGCCCGGCGCGGGGCGGCAGTGGCGGGGGAGCGGCGGCAGCATGCGGGCGGCGGCCGCGGTAGGGCGGGCGGCAGCGGGGCAGGGCGGGCGGCACCTGCTCCGGGACGGACGGAGGGAAGGAGGGCTCTCTCCGCGGGCTGGGCGCTGCCGGCGCCGCACGGCGACAAGCCCGCGGAGGGAGGTTCATCTGTTTCTTTCTAGGACGTGGTGGGCATCCTCATCCTCTGCCTGGTTTCTGCGGCGGCCGCGCTGGAGTTCAAGTACCACCACGCCGAGGAGCTGGAGGAGTACCTGAAGGGGGTTCACGCCGCGTACCCCGCCCTCACCCACTTGCACAGCATCGGGCGATCGGTGGAAGGTAAGGGCGGTGGGACGGGGGCGAGAAGGCTTTTTGTTCTGATTAAATAGGGCCAGGTGTGGGTAAAGGTGGCGTTTCGTGGACGCTTGCTGGCGGCGGGGCTGCTTTAACAAACCTCTGTGAAGTTTCCTTTTCCTCTTGCTTAAGCGTGAATAACACACTCTGGCTGAAGCATCATGCGTGTCATCAGGGTATGTTCTTCCAATAGTTATGTTTTTGAAAATTGGAAACGTCCTGAGTGGCAGTTTCAGAAAGAGGGCCGTTTTTGCGGAGCATAGAATGTGTGGGACCCCTTTGCCAAGTGCTCGTTCTGGGTGGGACTATAATTAAAGATGTGTGTTTTTGGACTTGTGGCTGTGTTAAAAATACCTTCTGATACGAGGTCCTGTGCTGTAGATGAAGAATAGGATTTCAGTCTCAAACCTTTCAGGAAAATGTTCTGAAATCAATAATCATCTTTCTGACCTTATATTGATATTTTAATTTATCTCCTTATGATTGGTACTTTCTTACTGTAAATTTGAGGGAGGAAGAGTTGCTAATTTTTTAAGAGAGATTAAAAAGATTCGTGTTTATTAGCATATGGACTTTAATGTATATCTGTTTCATTTTAAGCAAAAGAAAAAAACCAAAAACCAAACTGCTTTATTAGATTTCAGTTCAGGAAACTAAACCACTTTGAGAAGAGCTATAAAACTAGATAGAAAATCCATTCTTTAGAAACATCATCTGTTCCTCTAATCCCATTTCATACCACTGGAAGGAGACATTTGTAGCATCTATTTTCAAATCCATACTTGTGTTTAAAAAAATAAAAGTCTGTATTAGTAGATGATCATGAAGACATTTTCATGCTTTCTCCCTTGTTTTATCATGTATCTCAAAGTAGACAAGGAATCTTAAAGTTATTTAAACTGTTGGTTTTGGTTTCATCAAAGGCAGAATTAGATTGGATTATGTTATTCATCCATGCAAGAGGTTAGTTCCTGTAAGTACAGTTCCCTCCAGTACAAATTAGAAATTATTCACATCCTCATTTTCATACCTTTAGAGAACTTAGCTAATGTTTTGATGATAGTACTAGATTCTGCCAGGAACTCAGCTGGCTTATCTTTTGTCCAGGTAGGCAAAAACCTTTCATCCAATCTGAGAGATTGAAACTTTGGCTTTTACATATGTAGATACCTGAAAGCTGATAACATGAGGTGTTCAACTTGTCTGAGTTCCATCAGCATGAAAACTGGAAAAGCATCTTCTCTTGATTGTGGTTGAGCAATGCACTGAAACATCATTCAGATTTTGATATATTGCCTTCTGCTTTGCCAAACTCTGAAAAGAGAACTGTATGGGCTCTCTATGTTATTCTCAGTGCCATATAAAGCAGAATGGCAGTGAAAAATGTTTAGTGTTCCTGTATTCTTTCAGTTTTTTCTAAATGTTAAGAGATTTCTACCTATGTTAAGAAATGAGCCTTCAGAGTCACCTGGAATATGGTAGGGGATAATTCTGAATTAGGGTCTAATTTTGGGTTGGGTTTTTTTTGCTCGTACTAAAATAAAGTTTTATGACAACACTGGCTATATAATTTTGGTGAAAATGAAGTTTCAATTTTGGTCCATGGGTTGAAGTTCTATTCCTCTTTTCTCAGTTAAGCTGACACAAACAAGACTGTCTGTGCGTGCACACGCTTCTATAGGTTTGCTAGTGTTGTCCTCCTGCCAAGTAGCTAAACCATGACAGCAAAATGTACTTCTTGATGACAAGAAACAGAAATTAATTTAAATACTATAAAACTGAGATCAATGTGATATAATAAGTTGGTATTCCTGATATGAAAATTCTTGATGATTAATACAATATCTCATGGATCAAAGTAGTGCCTGTAAAGCTAACAGGCATAATTTTACTATTATCATGAATATCTGTTATTCCCATGTTATTTTTTAATCTATGTTTTACTCCAATTTTATCTAATAATCTAGTATTTTATACTGCCATCTACTTGGATTATGAAGAATGTGAAGTAAAGGCTTGACTTTTGGTCAGTGTATGTAGACTCAGAGCTCTGTGAGGATATAAAAATCCACTCTTAGAAGCGCAGTTGTGGAGGGTGATAGGAACCTGTGTATTACCACTTCAGAAAGTGATTGCCTGTAGCTCTTTAAGAGAAGTATCTAAACATTCTTCATGTCAGAAGCCTCACCTGCTTCAGGCAGATCATAAAGTAATTTAGGTCTGGAGGCCATCTAGTTTGAGTTCCTGTTCAAAGCCAGGCTCACTTGAAAGTTAATTATAATGCTCAGGGCCCTCTCCACTCTGCTTCTGAATATCTGCAAGGGTGGAGGCTCTACAGAGTCTCTGGGTACCTGATACCCAGCAGGTATGATAAGCAGGTGGCCCTGCTTAAGGAAAGGAGTTGGACTGGGTGACCTCCAGAGGTGCCATGCAATTCCTGATTCTGTGATTCTCCTGAAAGCTGTGCTAAGGTCAAGACTAAAGAAATAGGGTGCTTTGCTCCCTCTCACTAAGTCAGTCATTTTTGCATAAAACCCAAACCATCAACTTGTCATGGATAAATTGGAGGTGAGATTAACATAGTGTGTTTATTTGATGCATGTAGACTGTAATAGCAATGTACAGAGCAGAATCTGTACCAAGATCCTCAATGGAAAACAATTGAAAATATGCCAAATTTGTTTTGTGGTGGTTTACATCACCATATAGAAATTCCCCCCCGCCAGATTACTGGGAGGACCTCTTCCAAATTACTGGGAACAATGTGTTCTAGGCTGGCAATGACCTGTTCAGTCTCCAGCTCTGATTTGGGAGCTAGGATATTTAATTATGTGTCTCATCTGCTAAGCTATTATCCTTAAATGAGGGGAGAAAGGAGCTTAAAAGATGTAGCTCATTGGCTGACAAAATCGAGTGTTACCTTTTGGTCTAATTTAGTAGGTATCCTCAAATCCCTCAAGATTTGCAGGTGATTTGTCAGTTTGTGAGAAACCTGATATGGCCTTAGCAGCAGGTAGGCAGAGATGTGCAATGGCCCAGAAAATACCTTAAGTCCTTTAAATTGTTTCAGGTGTGTTGTTGACTAAAGTGATAAAAGCTCTTTGTCAGGAGTTCAGTTTTCTAATACGTCCAATATCCAACCTCAGGACAGTGTGTGCACTCTATAATAATAGAGAAATGTGCAGAGCTGCATCAGTCTTGGATGGGAGAATGGGATGTAATCATATTAACCCATCCTGCCTAATGCCACCCCAGTGAGAAACAGACTGACTCTTCAGCAAGCAAATCTTGGAGTGCATTACCAAAAGGAAAATAGTCAATGTATGTGTATGATCTATGGCTTTTCATTGTTCGAGATACAGTGCTGTTGTTGTGCTTTGAAAAGAAAATGAGGGTGGTGGGAAGCAGACTTAAGGATTCCAACAGACCCGATGACCTCCTTAGGAGGACAAAACCAGCCAGGTATTGAAAGAGTGGAGTAACTCTTGTAGCAGATCCACACTCTAAAAAGTCTTTTCAGATGCACTCTGGATTGAGATAAAGTGATAGCATGCTAATTACAGCATGGTTTAGATCTAGATTTTCTGGAGGCCAGTCTGCATTTTTAGAATTCCAATCAACTTTGGACAATTGTAAACATCCTCTGGCCAGATTCTGCTCACTGAGGGAAAGGTTGTGTCTAGTTAAAGTACCCCTCTCTTTGCCTAGTGAAGTTTCAAAGTTGACTTTTTATATTAATATCCCTTTGGCAGATTTTATCACTGGAGAGACAAAAACTAAAACAAACTGAGCAGATTTTGTTCTGGCTCCACTAGACATTCTCAGAAATACCTTGCAAAAGAGCTGTCCTGAAAGCTTCTTTGGGTGAGAACTATGTGGCTTAGCCATCCTATTCTGATGCTTAGTGAACAGCAGTATTCAGTTGCTCTCTCTGTTGCCCTTGGATGGACACATTCTATCTACTGACCTTAAGCACTTTGCTAACTTTGGGTTTTTTTTTTTTGTTTTGTTTTAAGTAGTGAGTCTTGCTTTTTAGCATTTTGCTATGCCTGCTCTGTAAACAAGAGAGGCTGAAATGTGCAGGGGATGTGTGTGTGGTTGCTGTGGGTTTTGTAGTTTGTCCAGGACTCACCCGTGGCTGCGTGCGTGGATTGCGCTCTGGGCTACAGGGAAGGTGTGCTCAGCAGGGCTCCCAGCAGGCCAGGTTTCTCAGTGACAAGGTGCCTGTTGGAGCACATTATGTCTCCTTCCTGCCTGCATTCATGTGTTTTCCTCCTTGGAAAACAGGAGGGAATGAGCATGCCCAGATTTCCCTCTGATAAGCCCCTGTGGCTTCAGCAAAAGGGCGTGCTGGGGATTAGGACTCAGGTAGTGCTGTACGCAACATGTGCCTGGTAATACAGTTAATAGAGAACCTAGGCAATTAACCTGTCCGTCATTCCTCACCAACATCAGTGGAATGTGTGCCCAAGATGTGCCAGAGGTCAACTTAAATCTCCTGACTCTTCCGATACAGTGTGATTGATACCTTTAGGCATTTATGGGTGGCTCTTGAACAGAGGAGTACTGATTTAAGGTTCACTGCATGTCAGTGAAAATATTTAATAATAAAAGGCCAGGTATTGTACTTGTCTCATCTACACATTAATAGTCTGTGTATGTAGCTGGGAAAAAATAAGAAATCATTTTAAGTTATTTATTGTGACACAGTATGGAAGAAGCCTGAGTTACTACCATCAATAGTAAAGTGCATTGTAAATTTTATTGAATTTGCATTACAGACTTTTATATTCTGGATGTTTTTACTTAGTTTAAAGTACTAGAAAACAAGTTTTACTGCTGGAAAAAACAAAGCTGAAATACATTATCCATAAAATGTTTCTATTCTACTGGAATTTTTATTGGGTTGGCTTCAGGGCTTCTGGCAGTGTACAAAAATAGAATGAGAAAGTTATATACAGCCCACTGTACTTCAAGGTAAGTTTCATGGTGTTACCCGTTATTAAATGCTAGTACCACTGTTTTTAAAAGATGGAAGAAAAATGAAAGTCAATAGAGAAAATTCTTTTTGTCTTAAAAATAAACAAATTAACTAGAGGAAAATCCATAGCAAATGTGTTGTCTTTAAAGACTATATTGCAGTATTTTTTCTGTGAGGTATGTTTGTGTAGAAGATCGTTACCTTAGGTTCATTCCATTTGACTCCTGCAGATGACTTTCCCCCTGTTTCCAGTCCTTGATAATGTCTCTTCTTCCCTTCTCTCCTCCTTATCCTCACCCCACAATTTTCCTTACAGGCTCATCATGCAAGTATGGTGTGTATAGATAATATAAGCATTGAGGTTTTTCGAAGTTCATTTTTAGAAACAAGAATGAATGAGACATTTTCCACTCTGAGGGCCTCATGATGCAAATCATATTAAAGTTGTTTGGCTCCAGTCCAGAGTTCCATGTAAAAATGGGCATTCTAAAACTTACTGTGTTACTTAAATTCTTACCCATGCTTGCCCACTTCTGAAATTTTTTCCTTTTTCATGTCTTTCCTCATAACCATCTTTGTACTAGTCCTTGACAGTATGTGTGGCATATAAATGGATGTTAACAAAATTCTAAGTAGGTTAACATGTTCATTTTATTATTGAAAAGGTGTTTGGGTTCACAGATGGGCTTGATATTAACAGCCTTGTAAAGTCTATTTGCAGCACATCATGTGAGTCACCGTGATGAGAAGGGGAAATAAAACAGAGAAGGATTACTGGCTCCTTCGTGGTTTGTCGAGTGAAAGCTAAATCATGACTTTAAAAACAAGAAGTATTAGATTGTGTTCTTAAGTATTCAGCTCCCAACTGAGCTTTGCTCTAAATCATGTGTTTAAATAGAAGTCACCATTACTATATTAGCTCTAAATTCTGTCTATTTGTCCTAACTGAAGCTAAAAATTCTTTAAACATTGAAATATAGATTCATGTGTTATCTGACTGCATCCTCGAGCAGTTCCTGTGATGTGACACAAGTAGTTTGTGTGCAATCAGTCCTCCAATAGGCAAGTACTAAGATTTTATCTGGTGATAACAAGACTTAACTTTGCTTTCCTGTCAGTATAACTATGCTTTTTGCACAAATCATTTATAAAAAGCATTTTTGGTTGTTTGGTCAGTGTCAGATGTTTAAAAGATTGATAAGCTTAGACATTACTCTTGGATATGCAGTCACTGACTCTGAGCACATTCCTATTCTCTTGCAGTGAAAGTAATATTATTTGCTTGAGTCTTTTCTTTATGCTTGCTGTGAATTAGTCAATCATTTTTGTCTTGCCTTCTATGATATCTCCTACTTAAATACACTTGCAGAAAATTTTGTGGGAAAGTTTGTTTGTTTTTTCCTGTGGAACATGCTGTATCAGAGATTTCTGTCCCAGGCTAAATAAATAAATTCAAAAAACTGTGAGGGGAACCTATCCTAGCAACATAGATCAAACGTTTCTCATATATAAACTGTTATCTAGTACAGAAATTTTAGTGTTGTAACTTCAAAATGGAAAGACCTGATCTGTTTAGAAGTAGTACACTGTTCATGTGAGTAGCATTTATTTAGAACCATCCTTGTGGGAAAAATCTCTGTTCTCCTGCTTCCTCTCTACTCTTTGGTTTGTAGTTGTCTAGTTGCGGCATATATTTGTCAACCTTTTTTTCAGAGCAATAAAGGTCTTAAGCCTGCAGCCATCCTGTTCTCCCTCAGCAAGACTTTGCTGCTTTCTGTGTTTGTTTAGAAATAGGCAGAATTGACTACTGGGTATTGTAATTCACACCAGTGAAGTTAGCAATGTTCTGGAGCTCGTGTAACATAGAATCAGCAATTGCAGCTGGTGGATGCAGTTTCCATGTTCTTTCGTGGTGTTGAGGAAGTAAATATGTAACAGATTTTATGTTTGGGGGTTTTGTTTGTTTTAAAACCAACTAAAACACAGAGCTCAGGATACTAACAATAGTGCACAAGGGACATAAATGAATGTTTTTCCCCCCTCACTCCTTGTAGGATTCTGCATTTTGGAGCATTGTGCGTACACTTTTAGCCCTGTAAATGAAACGTGATCCTAATCACAAATTTACTTAAAGAAATAAAACTCTTATCTTGTGCCTCAGTTTTACCCAGATGGTCAATTTGCCTGCATTCTCCTTTTAGCTTGAGGAGAACTTAGTAACACATCCCTCCTATCCCACTTCAGACAATGAGACTTTTTAGTAGAAAAGTGTTTCTAGTAGCTTTCCATTCACTTCCCACAGAAGAAGAAGAGCAGTGTGCCCTGCATCCTTTCTGCACAGCTTTTCTGCCTGGGACCTCTGACTGTAGGTCCTTGAAAGTACCAGTGTTGCTTATTTTCAGGGCTACCTAATGAAAGGTTTGCAGTGTGTAGCTGTGGCATATTGTGTTCACATAAGTACACGGAGACTTACTTTTAATACATTAATTAATTGTTTGCAAGACTCCTTCCAATTAAGCATTTGTTCATTAGACAGTTGTTCTGTACATGTTTTTGTGTAGAAGAGAGATCTAGATTGTTTTTAAGGCTAGCATTTTTCTCTGAATGAAATCTGAATGCGCACGTGATTTCTGAACTTTCTGAAAGTTCTGCTTTTGGAACTTTTTATTAATTAGAAGATTAGTTTTATGAACTGGACATAGAAAAAAATAATGCGTAGGACTGGCTGGAGATCTCTTCCCCTCACAGTCGAGAGAATACCCTCCCCATAAACTGTTCACGCTTATTAGTTGTGCAGTGGCTCAAATGTGAGAAGGAGGTTAGAGGATGTTTCTAAGCAGATGATTCTGCAGTTTGATATCTAGGACTTACTTGTTGTTATGGGAGAGGTCAGACCATGGCAGTCGGAGTTAATTAAATTACTGTAGCTCCTACGTAACATGCTGAGCTCACAGTGGATTTAGGACAGTTGAGTTACATTTCCTGTTTGTTCCGAGCCAGTGTGTTCTACAACCATGGTCTTGCAGTTACCTGGGGCATTTAAACAGGGCTTGAGCAGATCTAAAAAAGTAACACTTGTCCTAAAGCTAAAATAAAAGCAAACTCTGTTCTCAGTAAGAAATATAGTCCTACTGTTGAAAAGTTCAGAAGTTCAGTCTGGTCCATTATTCTGTTTTCCAAAGAACAGATAGCGAAGATTATAGGAATAAGGTAGGCACAGATGCCTTCCCTGGTATGCACTTCAAGCAATGTGTAACCAGGACGATTCTGATGAAGCACATTTCCTGATCGTGGTGTACCTAAAGTACAAAACTTGCTTTGATACACAACTGCATTAGGCTCATCTCAAAATCCCAAGAATGATCAAAGGCCACCAGAACATGTTTTTTCAAGAGATTAAGGACCGAGTTGCTCAATTTCTAGGTAGTAACACTGCCTGATTCTTAGTTGTTGCCTTGTGTCTTTGTTACCTTTCCTGAAAACCAGTTGCTAATGTTGCTACAGAGACATTTTGTTACCTGTTTTAGGACAGAATCTGGGAACAACTGGTCAAGCTAATGTAGCTTGTTAACTAAATCAGAAACAGATGATCATGAGAGACTGGATTATTTTAAAAAAGTTAATCTAGCCTCCATTTTTCCCCCCTTTATCGAGTTTAAAAAAAAAAAAATAAGGTGAGGGGAAACTACTCACTGTCTGGATTTGTAGGAGTCTGCTTGTCAGTGTTGAGATGTGTATGGTTTTGAGCTTCCTGTTCTTGAGGCAAACAATATCTGAGATCTGACAAGGATTTTTACAGGATAGGTGTAGCAAGTCTCTTGGTGAGGTACTTCAGTGAACTGAAATCCTCAGAGTGCACCAGTAACTTCTCACCACATACGAACCACAACCTGTAATGTACTCCCTCTGTTACCTTCAAATGGCAGAAATAGTTCTGAGGTCCTCTGCCTCTGGTGGTAAAAGTGTAGGCTAAACAAAACTGGATAAATTGCACTTTAGAGCAAACCACCCCTCTCATTATGGCTGGCTTGTGTTACAAGCAATCACTTTATTCATGATGATCCAATGGTACTGCTGTGAATGGGTATATATTTATTACTTTTATGTATACAATAGCTTTTCTGAAAATTACGAGATGCATATCAGTTTCACAGCTTTCTCAGAAAATAAAGTACACCTTTTTAGAACTAGGTTTAAAAACACTGTGGTAATAGAAACAAGAATTGGTGTAAAGGAAAAATTATCTGTTTGGTTTCTGGGTGTAAATATGAAACCAGTCTATGTAAATAGTAGAAAAAGCCTGCTCAGACTAATTCTATGTGTCTGTGGTGTTCTCATCTTCTTAGTGAGCAATACTGAATAAGGTATATCTTAATTTAAAACCAGTATTCCCTCTGGGTTGTTTTTCTTTGGCTTTCACAAAATTATTTTTATTTATTGATTTTTGTTCAAATAACCTATAAGGTACTCTTGTAGAGACTGTGCTCTGCATTGGCAGTTTTTCATGGTTTTGTGTATAAAGAGTGTGTTCAACTTGATTTTGAGAACTGGAAATGGTACAGTGATGACTCACATGTACATGGGAAAGAAAGGGTTGCTGTTCTCATAAGATACAAGTCTTGTGAAAGTGTCCAAACCAGCTATGGATGTCCCAACCAACCAAAGATTTGTAAACCTTTAGGAAGATAAGCAAGCATGTGAACCATAAATTGTTTTGACTCCCTTCCTTTCTCAAGTGCTTTGGATACAAATAAACAGTATCTAGTATTTTTTAGAATCATTGTTTATTCCGTCAGTTCTGCTTATATGGTGCTGACTCTAAATTGGAGCGACTGGTATAATCTCTTGAAGTAGATAGGAACTGATTAAATAGTGGGAAATTGATAGCTCTGTTTGCTTTTGGCCGAGAGAGAGTGCCTAGTGTCTGCAATAAGGGATCCGTGGGAAGAGGCCAGAAGGATGAAGTTTGGCAGTGGCCCCGGCATAGTGGCTCAGTGGCTGTGACAGACCTGCAGCTGAGTGTTGCCTTGGGTTCTTTTGGCTTTTTTTCTGCTGACCTAAGCACCATGCTGAATACTGCCAGATATGCCTGGTTGATGTATGTGGTTGATCTGCATCTCTTTATTCTTTGAAATACCTTGAAGACTTTCTTACATTTAAAGTGTCCTAGCTCTTCTTGGCATATCAACTTTGTTCATTACTAATGCCAATGCTACTACAGGCCAAGTGTTCAGATAATCCATTCTGTCTCAGTGGACCATGGTATACTTGAAAGCGAGGATAAATGCTCACAAAAGAATTTTATGTACAATTGTTCATGCAGATGTTTGTCTGATCTCAGCTTCAGTTATGTAGCTTATCTTGGGGGTGCTTTACTCAGTCTGGCTAGATTAAAATCCCATTTTTGTTCATGTTTGTAAGGCTATTTCTACAATATGGTTACATCAGTCATTCTGATTAACCATTTCTGGTTATACAAATAATGTACTGGTACTTCAAATTCTGTTAGAATCTTAATCAAGCCACGTGTGCTGTTGGGCAGCCCCTTTGCAGAAAAAAAGTTCCGAAATGGCTTTAGATTTTCCAGCTTGAATTGGTGACAACAAATCAGAGTACCTCAGGGCAAAGATGCTGCTGGTGATAGTTTAGCAAAAGGAATTACTCTTGAAGTCCTTCATTAGCTGTGGTAGTGTTTTGCTGGAAGACAATGTTTCCCAAGGAGGCTCATCTCCCTGGAGAAGAGAATGCTTGGGGGGGAATCTTATCACAGAATTCTGGTACTTGAAGGGTGACTACAAAGAGGATGGATCCTCTTTCTTTGCAAGGAGCCACATGGAAAAAAGCAAAGGGCAATGGGTACAAGTTGCACTATGAGAGGTTTCATCTCAAGATAAGAATTTTTTACAGTGAGAATCATTCACTGGAACAACTTCTCCAGAAGTGAGGTAGAGTCCTCCTTGCTGGAGGTTTTAAAGATGCAATTAAACAAAGCCCGAAATAATCTTATCTAGGTTTTGTTTCCTATGTAGGGTTGGACCAGATGATTGCTTGATGTTCCTTCTAGCCTGAGCTGTTCAATGATTCTGAGACTGGTTCTATGATTGAATTGCTCTGGGACCTTGCATTCTAATGAGAGTTAATCTCTCTTCCCCTCTTCTGTGTCCTGCATCTGTGGAGGTAATGACTGCCTCAACACGGATCAGCATTACTGCAGTTCCTACCCATGAAGCCAGCGTGCAACACATGGCCAGTCCAGGAGGACTGTAGTCAGTCTATTGCTTTTTCTTGGTCACAGCGGTCCTCCCTGCAAACTCTTGAATCAGTACCCTAGCCTGACTGGTACTGACAGTGGGTCAGAACCATTCCCCAGTTTTTCATAAATGAAGCTGTAAAGAACAAAGTGAAGAGAAGCAGAAATAAAATTCAGAACAAAAACAGAGAGCACGATCCAGACTTCAGCATCAACATATTGATTTGGTTTCTTTCCCACTAGATCTGGAGATCAGTTTTAATTCTTCATTTTAATTACCAGTTTTTGTAGATCTGTTTAGAATACTGACACTACGTCACAAACTGTGGCAATGCTAGAAAACTTTTTTAAAAGTTGAAAATACTTCTCATTCTACTAGAAGCTGTGTGGTCTGGCTCTGGTCCAATATAAGTCTTGTTACTTGTCCTGAAACACAAAGTTAGAAACACACGTTTGTCTTCATCACTTGAAATATATTTCATTAATTAGTTGACGTCAGTTTTGGTTTGGCAATTTGGCAGTGAGAAATGGCTTTTCAAAGCATGAGAGGAAGCTTAGCTGTTCCTTTCAGGTACCAAACCAGAGTTATCTAGGCTTTGTTGATTAAAGGAAACCATCCATATGCTGAATCTTTTTATATGCAGTTAATTACTGCTGTATGGGAAGAAATCTTACATCATCCCTCATAGGTACACTATCCAGTACTGCAGGCTGAGCAGACCCAGGAATGTATTTTAATTGTTAATGGAAGGTTTAGTACTTCTTACAAGCTGGAAATGCCAGGAAATAATTGGTATCTCAGTTCATGGGAGTGTTTATTGTGTAGGTGGCGCTCACACACACTGGCCTAAACCCTAATGCTGGAAAGACCAATTTACATGAGTACCTAATGTTAGTCTATACTTAGCTCTTCCTTATGTTTCCCATGAGTGCAATTCACAGTGAGAGCAGTAGGAATGGGTACTGCTGATGGCAAGACACTGGAAGTATTATTTTAAAATTTGAAATCTTAATAAAGTATTATTTGTAGAAAATCTTAAATGATGGGAACATCTAGAGTGCTTTAGCTCTACTTGGACTCTTTGCTTGAGCATATAAAATGAGCTGCATGTTGTAGGTTTGCAGTAGCCACTTTTAAGTTTGGGCCATGGTGGGAGGGCTGCAATCGCAGCTGTAGAGCGGGCGTGTTCCTCTTAGTGCAGAAGTCCATGTGGCAGCTGACACCAAGGAAGGATGTCTGAACTTGCCTTCCAGGAGAGGGAATGAGAGCTGGGAAGCAGAGCTTAGAGGGCATAAGGACAAAGAATCACAAGAGCATTCTGGAAGGACTTCCTTGGTAATTCAATGCAAGTTGCCTCAGGATACAACTGTAGAGAGAATGACACATTGCAGAGTTGGAAAGTAAGTTGAGGTTGTTGTCCACACTTGATTATGAATAACAGTAGCATACTTTTTTCACTACTAGGATTGTTTTTGGTTCCAAACATGCTACTGCAGCAAGACTTGTCATTTGTTTTCACAGAGCTGCAGAATGGTTGAGACTAGAGAGGACCTCTGGAAGTTTTGGAGGGGAGAAAGGCTAGAGTGACATGATTTGAGTGTTCTCTTTCTTTAGCTTTTGAAGAAGAATGTGCTTAAAAGCTAGTATCTTTGGGTTCTTCACTCTGCAACTTGTCTAGGCTTATAGAAATCAAGCTTTTTTTTTTATGGAACAGTGGCTCTACATACAACAAGCCCAAATAACTAGCTTTCTTACCAAATCAGTTGCCACAAAATTATTTTTAAAAGTATGGATTGCTTGCTCACATTGTCCTTTAGTGAAAGAGTCAGTAGTAGCATCTCACAGCTTTGTGTGTAGCGTGGTGACAAGGGTTGAGCACCGATGTCTTCAAGAGTGACTGTAAAACCAGGGAATACTGAGATCGCTCCTTGATGAATCTGTCAGCTCTAGCACTGTCTTGTTGCTTCTTGGTCCTAAGCCTAAGACTCTGATTCTATTAACTGAGAATTTAGCTTGGCAAACAGTGTCTTCAGTTTTACCACTCTTACAACTGTTTCAGTGCATCTTGCAGTGTTGCTTCAGTCCTCTTCTAGTTTTTCTCCCATTCCTGAAGTCGTGACCCTTGTGGTATAGCTGCTGTGAGTCAGTCACATAGCTAGAAAGGAAAACAAAAATGCTGTGGCATGTGCATGACTACAGGGGTCATGCCTTCAGGAATGGGAAACTGATATGCTCCAGAGTTTGTTTACTGCAGATTTGATGATCCACGAAGATTCAGGAAAGAAGGCTTTTTATAGTACTGCATATAGTAGTTCCTGTGTTCTTCTTTCCTGCAAGTAGCAGTGATGGCTGGGTTCCTCTCAGGCGGGCCGTGGGTCCCAGCAAGCCCTGTGTGGAGCTGGGGACAGGTAGCACGCTTGCAAGGTCTGGGCATTAGCAATCTGTAGGCTGTCACTGCTATTACCGAGGAACTGTGCCAGTTCCCTTGCTGCCATCTACTGAAACTTGAGTTTTCCACCTCACTGAGCAGACGAGCGGGAAGCACAGATATGCAGATGAGGTCTGAAATGCCACAGTATCGCTAAAATCAATAACAAAAAATGCTCTCCCTCTCCCCCCTGCTTAAGTGTGGACTTCCAAAATGTATGTATGTTTATTTTGTTACTCAAAGTTCAGCTTCTTGTGCCGCTTCAGTGGTCCTAACTAATACTCTTTCTGTAGCTATTAATTCTTTCCTTGCTGATATATTTGGAATATGTCTCTGATACAGCTCTTTCTGGTACCTCCTGTTTTCTGAACAGTAATGCATGAATGTGTTTAGCTTTTTTGCATTGTCTTTAGTACAAAACCAGTTGGTCTTTCTTTGTGATAATGAAAACATCTGTATCTACTTCAGAAAAGCCTTATGATTTAAACTCTGGGGGGGAAGAGTGATCTTATTTGCTAAAATTAATTTGAAAAATGTTTATTTAAAAAAAAAAACGCTTCTTTTCTAGTTCTGGTTAAATGCTTTAGAAATTGCAGGGTTTACTACATACTTGGGAAGAAGGCAAAGCATATTTATTCCTGTAAATAATATTGCAAATATTAATAGAATAAAAGAACCCCACAGTCTCCTTTGATATGTTATATATAGGACTGAGTGGGCACCAATGAAATATGAGAACATGTACAGTGGTCTTAATGACCAGCTCTTTTTAATCTTCTAAGGCTTGTATGATTTTAGACTTGTTTTAAAAATTGTCTTTTCCCCTTCCCCTCTTAAAGGTAGAGACCTGTGGGTTCTTGTTCTGGGAAGGTTTCCAACCCATCATAAGATTGGCATTCCAGAGTTCAAGTATGTTGCTAATATGCATGGGGATGAGGTACGTTCCAATTTTTGCATTGTTGTTTATACCAAATACACTTACCAGAGGTTTAGAGTGAGATTCTCTCAGCCATGTGCTTTGTATTATTGAGGTATGTCATAACTCAAGGAAGACAAAAATATGTGTGTATTTATTGAGGAATTTTCTGAATAAAGTTCCCTTGTTTTGGTGGAAGGGCCTTAGGAGACCTTACATCATGGTGTAGCATCCTACAGTCCTACGCTCAAGACCTCTCTTAAGTAGAGAGCTTTGTGTTCTCTGAGTGAGTAAACCCAGAGGCTTTAAGTTTCCTGGCAATGAGTCAGATGCAGTAGTTTGCTTGTAGGTTATTATTGCCTAGGCATGAAATATGACTGATGGAACTCTTCAGATACATCCTAAGATTAAATAATAACTGCTGTGAAGCATCAAGTTATTTATTTTAGGAAGAAAATTTGTCTTGGGAACCTTAAGCTAGGAACACCTAGATTCACCTGAGATAACACGGAGTTCAAACCAAAAAGCAATGCCAGAACAATAAACTTGCTCTGGGAAGAATGCCCACTTATTAATGATCAAGGAGAAATGATGATTGTGAGCCTGCCTGCTGCAGTACTTGAATCTGAATCAGAAAGAATCAAAGCTTCACTGTCCTCTATAGTACTTTTTTGCTTTCTATTTCTTTTACTCTTTAGCTTTACCTGATTATATTAGTCGCATTCACGATAAGTTTAAACTGTGCAATATGTTTTTATGCACTCTTGTGTGTGGAGGTTAAATAATTCAACAGAAATAGCAAGATATATATGTATACGTATTTTCTAGACTGTGATTTCCCAAAACTAAGAAAATAGATATCGTAGAAAGTGTATCCTGTGCAAAGGGTAACGTGTCACGAGTTATTACTGTTAACAATACTGTGTGTGAGCACTTGCATGCCTACAGGCACTTGTGACATTATGTGCCAAGAATTTTCCCCAAGTTAGACTAGTTTCACCTTGTTCGACACTGGCCTTGCTCAGCGTGCTGCTGGGGGTTTGACTGCTTGGGAATTTAGCTCTGTGTGGGAGGAAGCTGATTCATGGTGTCAGATGGGTACATTTGTTACTGGGTGCCCAAGACAGGGTTTGCCGCTCCTGAAACCTGGTGTGTGTCACCAAAGCATCTAGGAACCGAGGCTCCACACTGCAGCCCCTGCGGACTGATGAAGGGGATTGCAAACCTGTGACTGTAAGTCACCCAGCTTTGATGGGAAGGAGATGGAGGGCAGGATATGATCTCATCCAGAGTGGCCTGGCTTGCAAATCCAATATAGCTGGACTGCAAAAGGCCACACATACTGAAGTCCCCACAAGGAAGCACCCCTGTCATTATCACTGCCCAGCTGGAGACGCATAAGGAGCTTTGACCATATAAACACGCACTGTTTGCACATCCACAGGGTTGGGAGTTGTTGAGGAATGCCAACTCGGATCACTGCCTGGGATCTAAGGTTTTTATTGACTTCATGAGGAAATGAGGCAAGATTTTCTTTTAAAGTCCGACACAGTGCCAGACAGTCTGAGCAGGGTTGATCCTTGAGCTGCCTAGCTAAAGTGTCCTACATTCCAGTTGTTTGTCAGACCAAGCTCACACCTAGGGAACATTCTCTAAATAGAGCTATTCCTCTTTTCAGGCCCTCATGATGCTTTTTGCCGTATGGGGTTTTTTTGGTACATTCAGGTAACACACAGTTAGTGTTTGGGGGTTTTTTATCTGATCAGAAATGTATTTCAGATGGCAGGAAATTAATTCCTCATATAGAGAAGCATTGGGGAATTGAATTTTTTTTCCCATAATCAAAGATTCTCCTGGACTAGTCACTTGGGATAGATTCAACTACCCCTACAATATATTAAGGAGATTTGCACTATTTATTCAACAAGCTTCAACTTGTGTGCCAGAGTCTTTCAGAAATTGAAATTGTAGGATTATGGCTTTATTGATCCAGTCAGGTCTTTTGTGCTTCAGTGGCTTTTTCCACAAATGATACAAAGTGAGGAGTTCTGTTCTCAGGTGTTGTTTGGTGATGCTGCCCTTCTAACCTGTTATGATCACACATATGACGCTTAACTTTGACTCAGCTGGCCCACTGCTCCAAAAACATAAAAGTTGGGGTGGAACCTGAATTACATGTGTGTGGGCCGTTCACACATGCTGCTGGAAGAAAATCTAGGTTATTTGGAAAGCTGCCCAACAGGGAAGTTCTAATAAAGTAATGAATACACAATACCAGGAAAGCAGTGGTTTGTTTTTTTCAGAACTGGAAAGATTTATTTTTTAAAGCAAGTTCGTTTTTCTTAATACTCTAAGACATAACCAGCCAAGATTTAAAAGATTTTTATTTGTGTTCAGTGTTGCCAAATAAAGTGAACTTTTGCCTCAGATCCACTGAGAGGCAACAGACGACTTCTCCCATTCTTTGTGTTGCCTGAATGAAGCTGGATACCATTTTTAGCAGTATTTTTTGTTTAACCTGAGCTAAATTAAAACTGATATAAACTGACTTCAAAATGGCAGTAATTGACTGCACAAAATGCATAAGCCTGTGAAATGTTAATAAAGTCTGCAGGGGGAAGGTGAGGAAGAGGTTGCCTGATCTTCTGCAGCAACTCCCACTCAGAATTAGGCAGCAGCCTCTCTTGTGCCAGCCTTGTACTCTTTACTTGAAAGATCTTCTCCTTCTAAGTCACATGTTCCTCCCTGGGGAAGAACTCATTCCACCTAACATCGACGGCAACCAACCCCCTAAATACTCCTAAGTCATAAATGGAGCAGAACTATCACCTTTGGACCCTCTGTGCCAGTGACTTGAGTCCATTCTATGCCACTGAACAAATAGGATGTGATTGGAAGGCTGTTCCTAAACCATGTATATCACTGCAGGGAAACCTTTCAAGGAAAAGCACGTCTGAACAAACTGTAAACTACCTGTGTGTTTCTGCTTTTCCCCTTTAATGTAGCAAACTTTCTGCAGCTATAGTGTAACTGGACCATCACAAGACAAACTCTTTGTCAGGATAGCAATGCCGATATCAGTCCTTTTCTCCTAAAGTGTCCACTTCTGATTGCTTTATTTTCTCAGTGTATGAAATAACAGCAATGCAAATAATATTAAATAATAGAATAGTTTATAATAAAATAAACCAGACATTAATATAAATAATATAATAGTATAGTAGTATAAAATATTATTTTAAATAGTAGTATTTTTCCTCTTTCATTATGTGAAACCAAGCCCATACTGATAGGTCTGAACTAGCCTACGTGAAAGGATGTGTTTATCTGCTGGCTTATCTTGTGAAATAAGATAAAGCAGCTCTACCCTATTTTCCATGCCATCATAGACATAGTCATATCCACCGTAGGATTTCCTGAAATATTAGGGCTTAGGTGAGTAAGGACTGGAGTAGATTTATTTGCAATCAATATAATGAGGTTTTTAAAAAACCCCAACAATAAACTAATGAGTCTTGTGTAGAATTTCTCACTCTTATTTCAAAAGAAATAATGGAAACTGCATTTACACTATCAAAATACCACTGTGGAAAAAAAGACTGGTTTTTTATCATTCAGTTGCACAAAAAGAATACTGCATATACTGCACAACTTGCCAGAAGGAATTGTAAGCTTTTATTCCTATGTCCTTAGTCCTGTGTGATGTATTACTGAAGCGATATGCAAGTAAACAGTATTTACTTTAGGGAAAAAAACCCTTATTTTAAAAAAATATTTATTGCATAGTGAACTATTTTCCACCTAGCTTCAGTATTAGCTGATGCAATGTGAAAAAAGTCAGAAGCACCAGAGATTTCAAAATTCAAAGCAATCAAATCTCAATGCTAGCAACAGGCTTTGAAAAAATCTGGATGTTGCTGAGGTCTGTTTCAGCACATTTTAACACTGTCTTGCTGCAGTTACTTTTTTCCTTATCTTTCCTCACACTCTTCTGAGTGGGAAAAGAAAAAGCTATCCATGTCTCAGCCATGTAAAGCCTGAAGCCTGTGCAATTTGTCCAGGTGGTAACAACTTAGGCCAGTTACTAGTTCAAAAGCAGGTTCTATGTTGCTGCTTCCTGCAGTGATGAACCAGAGAATGCGCTTCCCTGTCATACATGGGGTAGTTCTCAGATGTCCGTAGCGACTGCTGCTGGAGAAATAAAGGGACATGTGCCAAACTACTTGCATAAACAGTCACTTTAACACTGGCATATTTGAGCAAAGAAGGACAGCTACAGTGGGGTGTGTCCTAGTGGTGCGTAACAATGAGTGCTGTACAAGTGTTAAAAATAACATCTTGCAAGTGTGGCATTTCAGTGGGAAACCAGGGTGGCCTACTGGTTTCTCTGCTCTATCTCTGCTTCCTTAGGTGGGGTAGTGCCTGGCATGCTGAACCTGGCCTGCGGAGCAGCCGGGGCTGGAGCAAGATACGGGCAAGACCGTGTTGCCCTGAAACAGGTCCTACCTGATGGTTTGGATCTTTCTTTCAACATCGCTCAACTTAAAAAAACAGGCCATGTTTAAGGAAAGAATTTTAATAATAAAAATGGGCAGAGTCCATCCACCCATAGTCCCCTGGTATTAGGTCTCTCTCATGTGGTAACACCACTGTCCTAAACCCAGGGCTGATGCAGTGAAGTGTTTCAGTGCAGGTGCAATTGGAGCTAACCTTAATCTCCTAACTGGCTGCTACTCAGGCTTCTTGAGTAATCCGTGTGGTAGCTGAGCAGGGTGCTGACACATCCCTGCCAGCAGACAGAGTCAGGAAGTTTAAGGGACTGGTGTACAGAAGCAGCAGTCACCCCCTTTTCTACAGCGTTGATCCATGTCCTGACACATGCATGCTTCTTCATTCAAGACTTCCCCTGAGGATCACTGAAAGCCTTTCCTGCTGACTTTCTCCCTTTGCGGCACAGGAGGAAGATGACATCTGAAAGTGCACAGAGAAACTTCATGCCTAATTGTATCCCTAGAGATGGGAGAAAGGGATTTCCTTTGCTTTTCTGTCACCTTTCATGTGAAATACAGGAAAACAATACACCCGGGCATCTCTCTTGGGATTCTGCAATCAAAACTAAGTGTTCATGTCCTCTCAAAGCCCTAGAATGCATACATGCTGTCCCCTGCTCTTGTCTCTACCTTTGTATTAAACCTGAGACAGGTAAAGGTGTCTGTCCTTGACTTTACTGTCAGCAACCTACCTTCGGTGTATCTAGATCCTTTATTTGAAGCTCTAAAATAAAACTGACTCATAACTCTTATCCGCAGACACAGCTGACCTCCATGGTACCAGGGTAAAGCTTGACTGAGCAGCAGATGCTTTCCAAGGGCCTGATCAAAACTTGACCTTGAACTTTCCCAGAAACAAAAACTTTCCCTCAGATATTTCCAGATCTGCTTTCCCAAGCAATGCAGAGTGCTCTGGACCAAAACAAAACCACCTCTCTGTTACCACACCAAAACAGTGGTTATAAGTATATTCTTCCCTCACTGAGCAATCACCCAGGTGCCAACACTCTTATGATAATCTGAATCGCTTAATGTCCTGAGTACAACAATAGCTATACCGGGAATCCTATAAAATAGTTTGTAAAATACTGTACACGTAAGTAAGCCTGGGATTAAGTTTTAAGTGCAAAGAATGTCAGCTGTGTAAATCTGGTCATCCTTCATTCTTTGTAAACATTGTCCTTTTCTACCACATTCTTTTGTTACTTTTCTTTTTTCCCCTTTTTGTTCCTGCTTCTTTGCCCTTTCTTTTGGGGACCTCTTTTGGTCAGGCACTGAAGAGAAGTATGGTAGGAGAAGAGCACTTTCCCAGTTTCTCCAGACAGCAGTCCAGTCTTGTCTGTAGTTTAGCTGTCTCTGTGGTAGAGCCGTTCTTGCTGATTCTGAGTCTGGTAACTTCATCTCTCATGCCCAGGGCCATGATTTGTCTGATTTCTCTCCTCTCCTGTCCTCTCCTTCCTTCCCCCACCCTTATATGCTTCCCAAGATGTCTATCACCCTTTTCAAGAGCTGCCTGTACAAGACGGGTTCTATCGCATCCCTCCTTAAATTTCACAGAATGTATTTATCAAACCTGCAGAGCAGTCTGTTTTCGCATACTCAGGTGCTGGTTTAGATCCTGTTGTGATATACCAGGCTTTGTTCTTGGAGATAAAGTAGAGATAAGTTATCTCTAGAACTCATCTACTTGCAAGTCTTGGTTTGTTCCCTTTCCAGACAGGGCTTAGGAACCCTACAGCACCCTTGAGACATGGGCCACAGTGCTATGGAAAGTGCCTCTGGAAAGTATGGTCCAGTGAACACTAGCAGTGGTTTCTGGGGTAGAATAGGATTAACCTTAACTCTGGATCTGGTACTTGACACTATTTTGCCTAAAATCTGATAGACTAACGGGAGATGTCGGCTTTCATGACTTATACAAACTTATGTGAACAAAAATACATGTTTAGCTTTTTCTCTGCCTCTCCTTGATCTAAAGACTGTATCCAAATGTCTTTCCATGTCTTTTTCTACGGATTTATTTGGTTTCCCTAATGCATGTGTTCATGACGTTAAAATAAAGCAATGTAACAGAAGTATCTGTGTGACCTCTTTGATCTTGTATTAATATTGACTTCTCATAAAAGAGGATCAACAAGAAAAAATCATGCTCTGTGGCGTCCTGGAAAACACGACAGACTTGTCCTCCCTTCCTTCTGAAGCACCACTGCCAGGTGGTGCTGCACAGCGCTGGCATTCGTGTGCAGCGTCACTCAGGCACCAGCACAGAGCTCGGACCCTGCAGTGGGACTGAGAAAATGCAGTGGGGTGTTTCCATGCCCACATGATGTTTATCAGGCAGCTTTAGTTTTCGTTGTAGCTGTTCCTTGTCCCTGCGAGATTCAAGCAGTGCATCTGACACAGTTTCCCATTATACAAAAAGGTCTGGTTGATCTGGGTTTAAAACCCTTGTGAAAACCCTCCAGTGATTCCTTTAATCTATTCGATTGCTTTAAATATATTTAGGGGAGAGCATAAAACAAAGCAGTGTTGTTCAGTGCTCTCATATGCCATGTATGTATGTGTAATCCATAAGAAAAACCTGGAAGTGCAAGGTGGTGGGTCTTTGTTTATTTTCTTCTTCTTCTTTTTCCATATCAAACTTAAAGTAAAACCTTTCTTTACACAGACTGTTGGGAGAGAAATCCTGCTCCATTTGATAGATTTCCTGGTGACCAGCTATGGACGTGACCCAGTTATTACCCGGTTACTCAATAATACCCGGGTTCATATCATGCCAACGATGAATCCAGATGGATTTGAAGCTACAAAAGTGCCTGATTGTTATTACACACAAGGAAGGTAAGGGTGGCTTAGGAGGGTGGGAGAGGTAAAAGAAATGGGTGGGGAGTAATAATCGCAGATAGCCAGAAGACTGAATCATACCTGGTGGAGAGCAGAGTCTACAGGATGTGCTCGGGCTAATTTTTCCCTGTGCTGTTCTGAAGACGCATTGTTATGGCATAGAGTTTCTGGAAGGCTGAGTCAGACTTGTATTTATGTGTGGTGTGGCCAGAAAAAATTGGTCAGAACGGTGTAGTGACATCACCTTTTAGGCAGGAGACCCAGATTGCAAATACAAACACAATTCCCTATTTTGTAGCACCTTTAGAGTGCTGCAAGAAAAGAAGGAAAATTCCACCAACGGGGATCTATTTCTAGTTGGAGAATTCTGTAACCCTTCTTAATGAGAAAAGGTGTGTCTAAGCTTGTTGAATGGACTTCTAACATTGAGTTTAAAAATCATGTTGAATGTGGATTTAGTAAGAAGGAGGAGTTACACAAGCAGGGCTGGCTATAGTAGGTTCTGTGCTAATAGTGGTGGTAGGAAAATAAACCTATACAGAAGAAAATATAACCTGGCATTGCATCCTGTGCTACTTTCGCAGTCTTTAATGTGACTAGTGCAGAGACAAAAAAGGGGATGAAAAGCTTAACAAGCCAGAAGAGGGAAAGAGACAGTGAGACAATGGGAAGAAATGCCCAAAGGACAATGCTGGAATGTGCAGGAAAAGCAAACCCGTGAGCTAGAAGTTCTCTTGGATCACTGGCCTTGGCAACATCAGAAACGTGTGAAAATATAGTTTAGGTAGTTTAATTCTTTAGGTGACCGGTGTAAGCCATCCTTTTTATTAAGAAAAAATGCATTCCTCAGCAAATAGAGGGGTTTTTTTTTAATCCGCTCACTGTCAAACAGACAGAGTTTAACTGACTGGGTTCAAAAATTAACACAGTCAATGGTGAATACCTTCTTTATTCCTGTACTGATCTATCTGAGTGAAAAAGCAAGGCTGGACCTTAAGGTCCAGTAAGAAGAAAATGCATCCTGTGTTTGACTCAAATCTTTTCTGTCCGTTGAGAGTGACAACAGTCCAAGGGATACAGCCATTCAGTAGTTACCTTGGTCTTCTATACAAGCAGGAAAAACATATACAGGAGGAGGACAAAGTCCTTCTTATCTGGCTCTGGTTTTTCTAATTCACTTATGAGTAGGTGTGCATTCTATGTGCATGTTAAATATTCTCTGTTTCCACTTGGAGTTATTTTATTGTGTCCTATGAAAATTCCAGTGCTGCCAGAAAGCAAACTGAAGTCCATCACCTTAATGTTTGAGAAATAAAAAATGGTCATCTTGCCTGTTCCTTGAAGACACTAGCATACCACAGATCTGGAGTACTGGGAGGCTGGTGGTGTGGAAGTATCCACAGGCAAAACAGTAACGGGAATGTCTTCTCTCTTTCTAAGGTACAACAGGAATGGAAAAGACCTGAACAGAAATTTTCCTGATGCCTTTGAAAATAACAGCGCTAGCATTCAGCCAGAGACTCGAGCAGTAATGGACTGGATAAAAAATGAAACATTTGTTCTTTCAGCAAACTTGCATGGGGGTGCCCTGGTTGCCAGCTATACCTTTGATAATGGTAACCCAGGTAAGCTGGTAACACACTCTGTTCTCCACAACTGACTGGTTTTAGGAACATTGGCTGTACCAAAGCAAAATTGATAAGGATTCCTGCAAGATTCTTCTAGCTTTTGAGCTGGGATGGGCAGAATTTGATAAACCCCATCAAAGTTCACTGCCTAATATGGCCATTTGGGAGATGTTTATCCTGCATGTAAGCCAGCACTGTATGTTTTACCATTAATGAGAGTTGCACAATGGCTGTCTTCATCCTGCAGTTACCGGCTCTTTGAAAGGCTATAGCAAATCTCCAGATGATGATGTCTTTATTCACCTGGCAAAAACCTATTCCTCCAACCATGCCAGCATGTACAAAGGGATGGGCTGTGACAACAGACAAACCTTCCCAGAAGGCATTACCAATGGGTACTCTTGGTACCAGCTGGAAGGTAAGAATGTCACTGATATTTCATTCAGCTGCTTCTGGTAAGACGTTCTCCTTTCTCCAGCCATCTTTGATGATGAAAGGGCAGTGATTTTAGTCAGAGTAGAGGCTGATGAGGAGAGTAAGTCATTCATGCAGATTCTGTGGGCAGACCTAGGTGCTTCCAGACTCTTCCAGCCAGCAATTACACAAGTGAATGAGGCAGTCACTGCTGTTTGGCTGCATCTGTGCCCTTGCTTAAGGCCTGCAGTACCTGTATACATTACACACATGTGCACACACTGCTTAGCATCAAGATCTTCTCCTTTCAGAAAGAAAACCAATCTTCTGTTCATATGTCATCCATTTTTTAATGTTCAATTACTGAAATAAATGTTTTCATTATTGTTTATGCGTAGCCAAATGGAATACGGGGCTTGTGTACTGTGTATGTTGTTTTCATTGTCTGAATTCAAAAGACTTAAAAGGGTCTTGGAATGGCTTTGGCAGTGGCAAATCCTACGCCAGCCTATCTGTCCCTTTTTAGTTGGGAAAGCTTGAATGAATTTAAGTCAAAGACCCACTCTTTCTCAGCCACAATCATTATCATTTCCAAAAGGAAGTATGCTTTAGAAAACAACGTTCTACAAGTTACTAGAGTGAATAATTAAGTTAGTTTTTCACAGGAGGCAGTAAATACAAGTGTGGCATTGAGGAATAATTTATCTGATTTACTTTCCTGACAGATATGATGCAAGTACTAACATTTTAACTCTCCTGTTTGTCTTTTAGTTTGACCTTAGTGTTTCTTTGCAGCTGAAAACCCTTTTATTTCACTTTTAAGGTGGAATGCAAGATTACAACTATGTCTGGGGACAGTGTTTTGAAATTACATTGGAGCTGTCATGCTGTAAATATCCTCCAGCAGACCAGCTGGAAAAGTTCTGGAGAGACAACAAAGTTGCTCTGATCGAATACATCAAACAAGTACACCTGGGTGGGTATGCGAATGGGAGCGGAGTGAAAACTGAGGCCGGCTTAGAGGGAACTCCTCAGCAGCCTGGGTCAGTGTCACAGCTCACAGGGGAGAGATCTGGTGTTAACTTGGGAGCTTCTGAACAGGAAGTGCTACAGGGCCAGGGGTGGGTAAGGCAGGAGAACTTACAAGTGCGTCAGGCGATGGGTGCTGCACCTACTACAGGTGTGCAAGGGGCTTAAAATGTGCTGGGGGCTTAAAATGTGCTGGTGCAGGAGCAAGGGGCTCCTGCAGACAGCTCCGGGGGCTGTCTGACTATGCACTCCTCCCCTCACTTTCCTGAGCAGCCTTGGGATAAACATTTATTTCAGAGGTCTCTAAGTGTATGTGTGCCTCAGCACAAGTTTCATGGGTCTTTGATGCTTGAGTTTTGTAAATTTGAAAGGCTTCTCTAGGTGTGATCTGACTTCACATTTGGAAGAGAACTGCTGCTTAGAGAAGCTGTGGTGTTTTACAATGAGTTGAAGGGTTTGCACAAACCTGTTGCTTATCTTGCATTTTGTTGCCCTAAATATCTGACTGCTGTTTTATCTCTGCTTTATGCCTGTGCTGCCTTGAAGATGGTGTGTGGGAATTAAGGGAAACTGCTTCATAAGCAGGCATTGCTATTCTGCCTTTGGGAAGTACTAGACAAGAGGCTGACTTATTTTAAATCACAAAAAAGAAGGGAGAGGGGGTGTGTGTTTGTGTCCAAAAAACTGCCAAACCTGTACTGAAGATTGAAGCCTTTCAGTAAAGGACATACAGTAAGTGTGTATGATGCCTTCAGCAAATAAAAATTAGAAGAGGAGATTACAATACTGCTTTCTAACTTAATGTGAGGGTAAACTATTAACAACAACAGCCAAGGATTTTCTGGTTTAATTCCCTTGAGGAAGACCGAAGTGACTAGTGGTATTATTAAATGTGCTGAAACGTGGTAGCCTTTGAGTACATCCAGCAACAGAACAGTCTGACTTCTCAGAGAAAGAGGCTCACCACTTACAGTTCATGATCTTTCTCTCCTCTCCCTTTTTCATAGGTGTCAAAGGCCAAGTTACTGATAAGAATGGGAATCCTATTCCCAATGCCATCGTGGAAGCCAAAGGAAGGCCACATGTCTGCCCCTACAGAACAAATGAACAAGGGGAGTACTTTCTTCTCCTTTTGCCTGGGACGTATGTGATCAATGTGAGTATGCAGCCTTACTGAAGTATTGTTTCTAGTTGCACTGAGTTCCTGAGCACAGTGAGACAGCAGCCTTAGAGGTGGGTGAGCTGAACTGCTCCAGTCATAGATATTATGTGTAAAGACTCTTTAAAAAAACTATATATTTAAATATTAGTCTGCAGAAAGGAAATTTTTTGATACAGTCCTCAGTGTCCAGAGATAAGCATTCCTTGGACCCCGATGGTGGAGCCAGCTGGGATGAGAGCCTGGAGCAGGGCAACAGGAGCTTGAGGTGTTTGAAACCACAGAGCTCTTGCAGGGTGAGGGGTGGAGCCTGGGATCCGGGCAGCACCGGCCTCACACCACCACCAGTGACTGTCATTTCCTTGTGTCAAAATGGTTTCTCTGTGGAAGTACTAGAGAACACCCATGCCCTGTGGGCTCTGCCTGCTGCCAAAGGCTTATGCTTAAGCATCACTGCAAGGTTCCCTCTCTTGTACAGCAAGTCTTTTTGCTGTAATGTGAAAACTATTCTCTCTTCTCATTCCATGTTCTCAAATGTATCTTTAGAACATTTTTTCCTGTATGTTTGAAGTGTAAGAAATGATTGTTTCACAATTGAACTCAATGTTTCAAAACCAAGGAAGAACACTTTTGTGTTTGCTCCTAGGCTACTGTACCAGGATTTAAATCAATGCTGAAGACAGTGCAAATACCTGACAACACTGGAAACTTCAGTGCTTTGAAGCAGGACTTCTCTTTCCCAGAGGTTTCAGATGAGATCAGATCAAGAGTTGCTTCGTGTCCCAAAACTCCCCTCTACCAAGAGCTCACACGGGCTTCAGCTGCAGTAAAACCAACCATACACATCTTGGTTTTAATGACCGTTATGCTTGTAATTTTCAAATAAAGTCAGGAATGACAAAGGCAAAATCTTCCTGCACAAATGTGGCTTTTCAGAGAAGGAATTGTATATGCAAAAGAATGTATGTTTTTATAAACCGAATTCTCAGATTCACGATCATGTTTACTGTATTTTGTAAAATACTGGCTTGACAATTGAATGTTTTACTTTAGTTACAGTAGACATATTTTTAATTGTAACAGACTGTCATATTTTTCTACATAAGTATTTTACTCTAAAGAAATTTTGTACAGCCTATGGAGATAACTGTAGAATTTTGATGCAGAAAGTACAAATACATTTTGAAGACTTTTTCCAAATTCAAAAACTTTGAGGATTGTACTGCAATGTTTCTTGCATGCTCAGGTTCCTCACTGAGCCAACAGCTCAGGTGCCACACAACTGTAAGTCATCAGCTCAATACTAATTTCTCATAATAAAGCCACTGCTATAAATGAAGAATGGCATTTTTATATATGCTCTTTCTTACCTGGACAGGTGAGACTGCTCAGGGCTCAGATGAGGTAAAGACCAGTAACACAGACATGTTTTAGGACAAGAAGATGAAAATGAAATGTGAGTATCTGCCAAAGGGCCATGCTGTGGAAGCTGGATGATAATCTGCATCAACAAGGAAAAGGGAGGAATTTGCGGCTCTGAAAACAGTGATCTCCTACAGCAGAGCTGCTGAAAACAACGTGGAATGAGTCACTGACAGCTTTATACCTTGGCCATTTTTAACTTAATTTGTTGTCTGACAGAACCACATACAATTCAGAATTCTTTGAATAGTTTTAGCAATGGCTTTATGCTGTTTCAACAGCTTCACAGCCCTGCTACTCCACTGTAGGGACTGTTTAACACCCATGCCAGGAGCTGGCAGGCACACTCAACAAGGCACAAGCCAGCTCCAGTTACAGAGGGTGGTTTCAGTGTTCCCCTGGCTGGGCTGTACTGCAGGCACGATTAGCAGATTCCTTTTGCCTGGCCAGTTGAGAGTCATTTTCAGGGCCCTTTGAAGCTGCCCAATAAACAGAAAATTTATCAAGAAAAGCCGGTTAGTACCATCTCCTGTGTTTATTTTAAAGCTTTATCTGCCAGTAATTTTCTTATGCAATTTCAAAAGTAAACCAGCAAAGATTATCTTTGGAAACATCAATCTTTTCCTGTATACAGTAAATAAAAAATGCAGGAATGCAGTTAATCCTTTAATGCCTTTTAAAATCTTTCCTGAGGCACTGGTGCCTGTCACACCAAGCACTCCGAGCTGGGCTGTGGAGCTTAGGCATCAGCCACTTGTCTGCCAGACAAGACGGCCACATTCAGTGTGCGAATACACTTCAAAACCTGAAACAGCCGTCCGGATAGCAAGGAGGGCTGTGCGTGCAAGATACTGGTTTTGAATGTCTTCCTCACCTCCATTTGCATTTTCTCCCTTTTCTCACCCTCTGATCTGCTGTGGGTTGTTTACTGCACAGAGAAGTAATTATCCACTAAATCCCGTCACTGATCCTGCCACTTGTAGCAGGAAGAACGAGAGATTCCTTGAGTTAAAATCTCCCAAACCAGAGAAATCTGACAGAAGGCAGCAGGCCAGCAGCTGAGTGGGGGCAGAAAGGGCCTGTGTGCTGGCTCAAGAAAGTAAGAATCTGTGTGAAAACAAAGAACTTCTAACTATCACGCAACTGACATGAAAAAAAGAGCACTATGGAGTATATAAACAAATCTTTATTTAAAGCTTTTAAATGGAACACAGTACTCAATTTCTCTCAGAAAGGGAAAAACTGAAAGATAAATGCAACACACGTGAAACTTCTCATAAATGGGTCTATACTGTGCGCAATTGGAGTGGATACTTGCATTTTAATGTTTACTGACTGTGGTCATAATATGCACCGGGTAGCTGGAAAGTAATGCACCAGGTCAAGCTCTTGAAAGCATGTTGCATAGTTATTTAAATTCACTATGAACTACTCTGTTCAACAGTCATCCCAGCTATGTGTAGTCTGGTTTTAGAAAAGCTATTGTTATTTTAGGTGTTAACTCATAATCATCCTGACAGCCGCTACTGTGGCTCAAGACCAAGTACTGTCCTTTAAAAGCAGGCTGTTAAGCTAAAACAACATCTACTCAAAAGGGGAGCCGCCACCTTTTTAAGCATCACTGACAAATTTCACGTGTATAATATAGCTATAGATACACTAGAGAAGCATTCACTTTAAACTTTCAGTGCGTCTGTGCTGAAAAAAGCCCTAACAAAACCCCCACACTTTAATTAAAAGCAACAATTTTTCATGTTCAGTAAGTGCAATCCATTGTTAAAACCTTAAGCTGGGTTTTGTGCTTTGCTTGTGCAACCTTCAAAGAACAGGCTATGCCTTGGACTCAGGTCTGGAGGAGCTGGAGAGGCAGGGCAGGTAATCCCCCGAAGAGGAGGGCTGATGCTCTAGCAAGGCTCTGCTGTGCTGTGGAACCACGGCCACCCTGACAACACTGCCTGTTCACAAGGCCCAAGAACGTGTCCAATGCCCCTCCCCACAGAGTAGCCCCACAGCAGCAAATGCCCCTTTTCAGGACAAATGCTGCACAATAAAATGCCCTTATCTTCCTGGGATAAGTGCTGCCCCATCACACACGTGGCAAATTAATATGCTGAATAAATTACTTGCTTTAAAATTATAAACTCTACCTAAAGTTACGCCCTAACATAACAGCACCTTTAGACTAAGATGGGGAAGAAAAAAATCTCCACTCCTGTATTCATCCTACTTATTCAGTTCATTCAGTTTCATTAGGCTCCTAATAATTTTCTAATCTCTCTTGTAAGATAAAATTTTCTGAAATAATTATTCTTGCTCGCACTTTCTGTAAGAATGAGGAATTTTCCTCATATTAGTCACAAAAGAGAAAAAAAATCTGCCTGAAGTCCTGCAAGCATCTTCATACCCAGACTCTGAATTCAGAGACAGTGACATTTGATGAAATGTACAGCAAACAGAACTCAGTGATAAAAATCGTACCAAACTCTTAGAAGAGATGTAAGCTTTTCACTAGTGAGCATTTTGAAGCACTTTTACCCTTTTAAAATCATCTGCTAAGGGGAGTGGCATAGGACGGCACAGCCCACCATCCTGCCAGTGTGGGGTGGTTTCGATACTAATATGTCAATACTACCAAATAGGTAAATAGTTAAAGAGTTGTACTTAAACAACGAAAGTTGTATTTAAACAAACAAGTAGGTTTATTGTACTTTATAAAAAAGAATAAATGCGCGTTCTTGCACCATTTATACATAACTATTGTCTACCTGATGTGCAAGAAGAGACTAAGAAAATTACTGAAAATCATGTACAATCGCATCTGGCCTCCCCTGCAACCTTCTTGGTCACATGTCCAAAGGCAAAAGCCATTACCACCTTTGCAAATTAACCTTAAAAGCTCTCATGACCGTCCTGCATCTCCTAGACCATCACCCGCAATGTTACCAGCACCTGGAAGCAGTCAGTCAGCTCTCTGCCTGTACTCAGGGATGCAAAAGCATTCCAAAGGAAAGCAAAACACCACCAAAATATTTTTACTGTGCTAATGTTGCACCAGCACCAGCTCTATTTAATAAATCTTGCTCAGGTTCAATGCAGAAGTTGTTTTAAGGGAAGGAAAAAAGGAAACATGGCCATAAATCTTCCTGTGCCCTTCTTAATCTGAATATAATACGAGTATTTCTCTGTATTTTAATGCTACATTTCTTAAAATATTTTTCTTGTGCCTGTGATTTACTAAATAAGCATATTTATATAACTACACATGTACCAGTAGACTAATTCAATAAATTAGAGCTCAAAACATTAACAGTGAGCACAAGTATATTTACAAACAGCAATAAATTAAAGATTAAAATGTGTGCAGTATTAAATAAGGATCTCCAACACCTCACCAAGGAGGAACAACTTTTGTACCAAAGCTTTACTGCCTTTTGTGGCACTTCCCAAGGCGAGAAACGTGTTCAAGGGCCAGAACAAGCAAGGTGCTCACTGCTCATGCCCACACACGGAGCACAGCCAGGCTGGGTGACAGGGTGAGGGCAGAGCCAAAGGCTCTGGGCCACAGCCGGGAGTCTCCACAGGGGTCACTGTGACACAGCCCCAGGCACCAGGACTGCACTTGCACTCGCCTGCCAGTCTCCCCAGCAGGAACAGGCATCAATACCCATCACTTCCATTCGGAAGGCATGCACCCATACCAAACTAAAGTTGTACTAGAAGTCATTAAGAATAATATTAAGCCATAACATGTAACTCAAACCAAAATATTTGACAGAGTGATTTGCAGATGCAGAAACCAAAATTCCCCATTTCCTCACCATTGTAGCAAGTGGAGGGTATTTCCAGGGCTATTCTCTGCAACAGAAAGCATGTGACTGGAAAAGAATGCCAAGAGTGGGATGGAACAATTTGTCCCAACAGAACTAGATAAGGACAGCTGCTCCCCCAGCACTGCAGTTACACAGCCAGGGCAGCGACTGCAGAGAAGGCATCAGGCTGAGGGAGAGCAGGACATGGGAGACAGTGCAGTGGACAAAGCTTCTTGGAGCTGAAGCTTTTCAAGTACAGTCCCCATGTTACTGATGCTTCTGCATATACACATCTGCAGTTCTCTCTCACCTGCAAGTGCAATGAAGAGCCTTTCCAAGCCTCATGGCACCTAAGTTTATTAAATCAAAATTTTTTAAAAAATTAACAGGAAGTGCAAATTAAGGCAGGTAGCCCTCTATTAATATCCCTACTTGAAAAAAAATCAACTATCTGCCCAAAGGCCTTCTCTATCTCAGGCTGAAGGATTTATCAAATCCTATAAAACCCATGAAAGGTTTCTGCTGATCAAAAAAGTTCCAAGAACTTCCAGCTACCTGCTGTCACTTCACAAATTGCAGGAGGCAAGAAACTTGCAAGTAAGAATTTGAATGTATGCAACTGGGGTTTATATTTTGTTTAGTTAAAATGAACTATGTTAGAACTTCAGGTACACCAGTATCTTTTAGTGGTATTTTTGAAGAAATAGCTCAAATGTATGAACAAAATGTGAAGGATCCCAATAATTCAGTCTTTACCTATGAGGTAATTACTTTTCAAACAAGTCACAACCAAGGACTTACTGAGTCTCTCCTTATGTCCTTTTCCTAGGTACTTCCAGGCATTTGCAGCCCTGGAGTTAAAGAGAGCAGTAAAAATCTCTGTGCCAGCACACAGGCCCACAGCAATTATATATATTATACATACTGCTGGTGTTAGGGAAGCTGTTGAGCCTTGGCCTGTAAGATTGTAACAGCACAATTCCTGCACTTGGACTGTATCTCCACTCTTGGCACTCCCCTGACAGTTTATTTGCCATTCCCTATTGGGCAGATGATCAGCAACTATATGTAAAAATAAAAGGTGCTAAAAATACATAACTCCTCTTGTAACATAGTTTTCCAAAGGAATAAATACCACTCTCTGGTACGGAAACTCCACCTGAAAAGCAGCTGAGTGATATTTAACGCACCCAGGTTCCCACACTCACACTACCCTGCCTGAAGGCCCCCAGAACTGAGGCAGGCAGCAGACTCCGTGGGCACGGAACTGATAAGTTTCACAAAGTTTTTGACAAAGTACAGCAAGGAGAAAAAAGCTAAAAGCAGTAAAGGACAGGTCCAATGAGACCGATTTTGAGTTAGCCAAACACCTTGCAAAAGATTTTCAGAATTCTTGTGATACAGACAAGAACAGTGAGTTGGAAAGACTACCACACTTAAAGAATGTGGACTAGAACTGCTCAGCTTACCTGTTGCTGAAGATGAAGGTGGATTTTTTTTCTATTTTTATTCCAGTGAATGTAGCAATGCAGCTGCATGTATTCTGCTTAAGTCAAAAACAAGTGCAGAAAACGAAAACAACTGACCCCCAATACTGCCTGACATGACAGTTCATAGCATATCCTTCATTTATCTTGTCTGCCTGAGACTAGTTTCATACTGCTAAATTAATAAAAATCATCATCATAATCGGTACAGACCTCCAAATCCACAAATGTCAGTTTCTCAAGACATGTGAGAGAGAACTGTATGACTGAGCTTGGATCAATGACTTCTCAGGGGACACACAGCCCTTAAGTTTACAATGCACACTATAAAAATAAAAGACACACAATACCCTTTTCTGTTTCCAAAGTATTAATTATTTTCTATCACATCTTTCCCCACTTCCTGGTAAAATCTCCCACAGAATTTGGTTACTTGGAGGAATTTAAGAAAATATGCTATTTATATACTTTATTGACTTACTCAGGAGTCTGACTGAGCCTTATGCCTTCACCAGGCAATAAAAACTGGAACCTGGATAATAATCTATTTTCTTAAATGAGGAACTTGCAGAAATAAACACTTTAACATGTCTCTCCTCCAACAATCACTGAATTTGGGGTTTTAATGTGTGTATTTAATTCAATAAAACAAATGTCACTAACTTGCATGGAACATTAAACACTTGGAGGGGCAGGTGGTTTAGAGGACCTAGTTATTTCTAGTGAGAGGGATTTAAAATCTCCAAGTTGACTTATGAGTATTAGGCAAACCTCTTAATAACTCCAGTGCATTTATGTCAACAATTATTTTTCACACAGAACATCAAGAGACACAAAATATTAATTTTTCAATAAGCATACAAAAATAATTTCTTACTCTCTTAACCAGTTTATGAAGTTTCTTTTGCAGCTTTCCAGTCAACATGTCTCTAACTAAAATAAGTTAGTACAATCATTTGTATGGGCTGCCTGCACACAGGGCAGGGTTTGTTTCTCTTCTTCAGCTTTTTTGCACATGTAAAACATGACATGAGGTGTCCCGTTTTGCCGTGTACGATGCAGCCATTTTTAGGTCTGCTCTGACATATGACACACGGCTCTATGCTGGTAAGAGGCAGACCGGATTCCACGCTTTCCTCTTTGTCTTGCCTTTCTCTCTTCTCAGGTTCCTTAAAGTCCTCCTGACTGCTACAAAACATGCTGCTTGATGTTGATGGCTGGGAATAACCTTCACTTTCCTGGGACTCAGAAAGCTGTACTGATTTATCCTCATTCTCATCCACAGCTGGTTCTTTATCTTCAGTCATTTTTGTTTTCTTGCAGTCAGGAACATCAAAACCTTCTCCAGACTCTGCAGGAAAGGAGGCTTCTAATTTGCTCTTTTCCAATTTCTCACTCTTTTCATCTGGAAGCCAATCCTCACGAAGGGCCCAGCATCTGTGGCAATGTCGTGGGAGCGGAGGGTTCATTTCATTACATTCAGGACACTTCCAATAATCCTTTAGTGAATCAAAGGTTGGAACAGCTTAAGCTACTTGGAACACTTACAACTGAAGTATTCAGAAATTATAAACAATTTATTACTGCCAAAATAATTATTATGTTGAGCTATTGACTTGTTTACAATTTTAGAATTCCATTCAATGGTTTTAGCCCCATTTTACAGTTCTAGATTAAAATGGTTCTTATTTTAAAAGGACTCTGGCTTTCTTTTGTTTTGCAGTAGGTTTGTGAATAGAAGAATTTATTATTTCTTACACAAAACTGCACAAACCAGACCACAAAATTCTTCAGGGGACCTCACGAAAAACTTGTTAAAAAGGTCATCATTCCCCTTTTCGACTATGGACTTCGGCAATGGGAACTATTTAACACCGAGGGACACTTCCCCTGCGGGTTGCTGAGCTGTTGGTGCACAAAGCGGCCGCCTGAGGGCGCTCCGACACAGCCGCACGAGACAACACATCGGCCAACGCAAAAACAGACGGGAATAAAAGGGCGAAGGAAAAAAATAAAAGGGCAGGAAAAACGGGTGCATCAGGCCTCCCAGAGGTTAATTCCATACACTACAATGAAAATAAATCACTATTTCGTTAAAAATACATTTTGTTTTTAAGGACAGAGACCCTTCTTAGAAGGAATGCAAGTTGTAGGGGAAATTGAAAAAAAAAATTAAAAAAAAAATCGAAAACTTACTTACATGAGTCCTGAATAACATTAGTAACATCAAAAGCTTAAAACACCAATTTTAAATACTAAAAATACTGTACAGGGCTCTTTTTCCACCCATAAGCACTGCTATGTTTTCAGAGGGTGGCCAGCCCTGTCTTTCACACACAGAGTACAGTCCCTCAGTCCTACAGACTATGAAGGGATCGAACACTTCAGACAGTTCCACAAAACAGCTTTAATTCAAGTGCCAAATGTGAAAAGCAAATATAAATAAGGAGATAGCACACACTAGAATTAAAATGCAGTGTTTTTTCACAAACATCTCCCTACTTTGCCTCAAGACTGTAAATTTCTTCCCACTCTTCAAGAATGGTCTCACAGAATGTAGTAAAGGCCTCCTTTAATTTTACAGTACTGTTCTGAAAAAAGGCTTGCTTTCAAATCTGTATGTTACAGATATCTTCAAGTTGGAAATAAAACTAGGTATTCTGACTTACAGGAAGAGTTTCTTAAATGCATGTGACTAAGATTTTTATTTTTTTCCGTTTTGTGCAGAAAGTCAGATTTAGGCGCCAAATAATTTCCTTCCATTAAGTCAGTGAAATGGCAAATTAGCATAGGATTGGGGTTTTTTTAATGGATTAGGAAGCTTATTAATTATTGTTTAAAATATCAAGATTCCTTATTAATCACATGCTCAATTATTAAAATATTGTATTGGAACCTTCATGTGTAGAAGAAAAAGTCAACTTAATTCTCAAAAAATCACTGGTAGCAATAGAGTTCATCTATACTTCTTGATCTACTCTATGTCAATTTACCCAATATATGATGCTTTACCAGACAAGTTGTTACTCACAGCTAGAGAAATCTCTGGATCTTCATCAAATGAATCAGCATCACTATCTTCATCCTGGTAAATAGTCAGCTGATAAACCTGGTTTAAGTTTAAAAAAAATATATATAACTGGGTTTTGGCATTTAATTAAAAACACAAAATACTTCCAGCCTAAGATTTTCAGAGAGGGAGCTACTGGAGAGTCTTCAGGGATGGGCTATTAAGATTAACAGATTAGAGGAGCTCTCACTGAGGAAAGGCTGAAAGAGCTGGGACCGTTCAGCCTGGAGAACACTCACGGCAGGGGGTGCCTGATCCATGTGGATAAATACCCGAAAGGATGGCATCAAGAAGACAGAGCCGTGCTCTTTTCAGTGGTGTCCAGTGGCAGGACAAGAGGCAACAGGCACAAATTAAATACAGGAGGTTCCCTCTGAATGTCAGGAGACACCTTTTACTGTGAGGATGAAGGAGCATTGGCACAGGTTGCCCTGAGCATCTATGAAGTCTCCATCCTTGGAGGTACTCAAGATACCTGGACGTGGACTTGGGCAATCAGCTCTGCCTGAGCCAGGGCAGGTGGGTAAGACAACCTCTAGAGGCCCCTCCCAACACCAGTCATTCTGGAATTCTCAAAACTACTGTCTGGAGCAGGGGCACACCTCAATCCTTTCTTCCCCCATTTTACCATCCTCTCTCAGGGTGTGGCTGTGCACTACACTACACCTTGGAGTACATCAGCAGTCAGTCCCACTCAGCCTCGCAAGTGCCACAGTCATGTATGTCCCTGGCAAATTCTGCCTCTGGTACTCACCCCATCATGCCATGAGCTGATTAACCTCTCTAAAGTAACAGAAAACTAACCCAGAAAGAAAAACCCACATACATTCTCACTTCATTCCTGACATTCCAGAAATCTCTTGAAAATTGTGGTAATTCCAATATTTCTTTCTTCTTGCCTATTAATAAAGATTTCTAAAACTCTGGTTCAGCATCTCTATTAAACATTTACATTCACAGAGGCAAAAAACTTGGAAATATCCCTTTCGAAAGAGTTACTCAGAAAGGTTTCCTTTGGTATGAAGTGTTGTCAAAGCTCAACACATACTTCTAGAATTAAAAATGCAGAAAGACTAAAGTACACGTGCTGCCACAGACTCCAATAGCTGGTGAGAGACGGTAAGCACCCAAACTTTCCTATCCAGCCCATTTCAGAGCCTGCAGAAAGCCTCAGCCCCATTTCAGTCACTGCCTGGTGAGTTGTGTAAGGGTGACCCAACTGCACCAATGTAATTTGATTTACTGAACAACTGGGTGCAGATTGTGACACAGCACATGCAGTTCAAAAATATACCTGAAGAGTTCTCCTTGGAAACTTACAGGAATATTTCATGTTGAGATTTCCTTTCCTTCTCATCCCCTCCCCCCAGGGTCAAACAAGGAAAGCAGATAGTACCTCATCATCTTCATCTGTGAGCTCCTGCCCTTCTTCATTATGGCTATAATCTTCTGAATAAATAGACTCAACTTCAAACTCGACACTGAACTGGTCTGATACAGAACTGTGGTCAAACCAATCAGAGTTTTCGCTTAATGAACTAGCATCAAGATCCTGAAAAAAACAAAAAAAGAAAGCACACATTCAACCTCACCACTCCATGTATGTAACATCCCTGTTAAAACAACTCTTAGGATAAAATTGTACTACTCGATATAATTAGCTATGGAAGAAAAAGGACTAGCTGCTGTGAGACAGAGTACTTTTTATGAGACAAATGAATAATAGGTGGGTAAAAATAAAGCTAGGTCTGAAAGCCTTTTGTTGGCTCTGTAATAAGAAACTGCAGTCAGCCTACAGCAACCAGTTCTTATTTCAGAAAGTCCCTGCTAAAAAAGTCCCTGTGTGGAAGAACAGATGCAAGAAGATGGTATTTTTTGGCTGCATGTCATGAAATTCTCTATTCTCACCAACTTTGTTTAATCTGAGACCAGGGCTTAACAATTACAGAACAGGAAGACTGAAGATACAGTATTAGTTCTGTCAATTTAGAACACAGTATATGACTAGGAACACTTTTAGTTCAGCTCTTCATGACTTATCTAACCACAAATAATTTGCCTTGGTGTTTGCTAAAAACAGTACAAAACTTCCAAGCAGTGGCATGGCAAATGAACACAATGCACCATCAGCATTCATTCCAGTGGGTACAGTTGCCAAAGATGTACCAGAACTACCACCTAACTCTGAATTATGGAATGTCTACAACTCTTTTTGTCTCTTAGCATTCTAAGAAATATTTATTTTAAAACACAAAATACGTCTGACATTTTTCCCATACTGTGCCAAGCAGTAAGGATCTTGGTTTTTAAAGAATATTCAACGTTAATATTTTAAAAAAATTCACTTCAGCTTTGCCAGCAGATCTATGAAAAATCCCGCTCCACCCACACACCCACTTTTCTTTCAACCTCTCTTCTTTCCTCAGACACCACTGAAGGCACTATTGCTTTTAAATAAGAACACTGTGTTTTCAGATGGATGTTTGCACTTGTGGCACCTGCAAAATTTATACCACAAAAACATTTTACATTTCTATTTTGACTTACAGGAATGGAAAGAGAATCTGTTGAATCACTGCTATTGCTTCTTTCACGGCACAGACCACTGACTACACACCATGAGAGACTTTCATCAAATGTCAACGAAATGCTGTCTGACTTGTGTCGCTTTCTTCTGTCACTGTGCAGATCATCTGAAGAATTTTCTTCTGGGCATAGTCAAGAATTTTTTTATTACTCAAAAAACATCTATGCAATGTGCAGTTTTGAATATTCTAAACAGAAGCTTAAAATATAATTTACTATAAAGAAATCTAATAGAATAAAAGATTTCAATTTTTTTTATGGGGCAAAAAGGCACTAAGACTTATTGAAAAAGACACAATAACATTTATAGCCATACAGTGTGAAATCAGTATTTCTGAAACCAGTATTTCAGGGGCTGGCTTTCCCCACTTGTCCCATCAGTACAGCTTATGAATGGCAGTCTCTGCATGGAAGACAACTGCAAATTTGAAAGAATTTTTACTCCACACATGGCATGTTAAACCCTTCCTAATTTGAAGAAATGTAATTATAATCTTCTCCTCGCTCCCTCTACAGGCAATAGACAGAAAGGCACCTACAGAGGGCTTCTGAGTCCATCCCAGAATTTGCAGGGAGATAGAGCAATTGAGCTCTCAGGTCACACGCATACAGAACACCTTGTGCTAAGCAAGGTTAAGTTCAGGTTCAAGTTTCAGACACCTCAACATATTTATCAGTGAATAGCTGCCCTATATGTAATTCTACTTACTCAACAAGATTTTTTTAACAAACCATTAGAACTTTCATTGCACCCTAGCAAGAAAATCTTCAACACATACTATGCAAAAGCTGAACTCTGAAAGCATTGCTTTAAGCTCTGCTTACTAAACATTCTTGGTTTGAAGGCAAAAAGACAATGCTTTGTAAATACATCGTGTTTTGGAACAATCACCTACAGCAGCATAAAGAGTAAGGGTACAGCATTTTAGTGGTAGGTAAGTCAAAATTCAGCTCCATTGATTTCTAGAGCGTTTGGTAAAAAACAATTTTATTAAAAAGCGTGTTGTAAATTCAGCGCAGTGGAGTGAAAATCTCCCAAGATGCCAACAACTTTTGGTTCAACAGGCCTCGGTACGAGCCTGCTGCCCCCCCGCAGGTGCCTTTTGCACCCACCCTCTGTTGCCCAGCTTCTCCCTCGCCTTGCAAATCACACTGTGACAATCCACAAGTCTTCAAGTCTTGAAACTTTCATTGTAACAAAAAAAAAAAAAAAAGAGAACAAAACACTTGTACATACTTTGAGACTCCTCTTACTTTCCCTTGGTGCTTCTTGGCTCAGCCCCTTTCTTTTCTTTTTTCCGCCCTGAGAGCCCCACCAAACTTGGTGCCCCCAGGCCCAAGGGTTGCTCCTGTCCATCGTTGTCCTCATTTAGTTGTCATGGCTCCATGCCGTACTGATACTGTACCACCACAAGGTCTCTATACACTATTTAAGTGGCTCCAAAGGAGCCGCTACCATGCCAATTTAACAAGAACAGTGGCTTAAAGGCAAGATTTCCTATAAATTAGAAAAAAAGTGTATATAAAAACACTATATTTAAAAGAATTTTTAAGGTTGTAACAAACTAATAAATGGATGCAAAGACAAGAGTTAACAAACAAACCTACAATAAGTAAGCACAACACAGGACCTTATGTGCTCTGGGTCATGCCTAAGTATTGCAGGTTGTGATGTTTAACCAAGACTTTCCATCCTTTCATCAGTTTTAGTTACAACATTAAAATGTTCTTTTAATTTAGTGCAAACCGCTCAGCAACGCAGAACTGGTTTTGGACTGACTTAACGTAACAGTGGCCTATGAGGGACACAAAAAGTACTACCTGAAAGCTGAGGAACTGAAAAATGTTCCTGAATAAGTGAAGAACAGGAAGTGACAGAAGGTTATCATTGCCCAGGTAATTACAACCATCAAGTCATGAGGCAAGACAAGTAAGTGATGGAACAAAGTAATGTAAGAAATTCCACCAAACAGTATTTAAGTAGAACTGTAGAGAACACTTCCATTGAGAAACTCACTCAGGTTTATGCTGACCAGCCTGTTATTGCTACTTATCAGAAGAAACATTTTGTATTTTGAAAATGTATTTGCCAGTGATTATTGAATAACCACAGTAAAGACAAAGGGGAGGCAAATACAATGCTTAGGTCACCGGATGTTTTAACAAGTGCTTAACGGAGGCAATGCAAGAAGGAATTGTGTTTTTCTTTCAGACTGAACATTTTGTTTTAGATAAGCAGAGAAACATGAATAGTATTTGTCAGCATCTTTCAAGTCAGCAAGGCAAGAGAATGCAGCTTTTCCCCCTAAGTGGCCCTGCTACTGAAAGCTCTACATCATAAATCTGCAGATACCAGATTCACTGTGTGTCCTCCTCCTAGAAGATGTAGTTGGTCGGGAAGTCACATTTGATGAAGTCTGCTTCTCTTCTGACTCTTGCACAGGCTCCTGATAACAGAAATACTGAGTAAGCCTGAGCATGAATATGAGGTAAGGTACTAGAATCAACTTATTACATTAAACCGCTGACACTATCATGCAAAACTGAGTAGAACGTACAACTCAGAAAACTTATTCAAATAAAACAAAAAGAGCACCTTAATAACACTTTCTTCTTCAAGCTGAGATGTGGCACCATCCTCAGGTGTGTCACCAAGGGTAGAGTCTGAAATCAAACCAAAATAAAACCCGTAACACAATAGAGCAGAAAAAGTAAATTCCAGGCTCAAGAAGTAAATTCTAAATAAAACTTAAAATCCAGACATTTTGCAACAACGGAAGAAAACCCCTGCTCCTTTGTTTTTCAGGTGTGTGCAGCACCTTTCCTGTAACCTTACTGAAGAGGAAACGTGGGGAGAAAGAAGAAACGCCAACTGAAAGCAGCTCAGGATTTTATTATAAACGGCTTCAAATGAAGTCTGTGCATAAACTGTGATTCTGCAGATATGAAAGAATACAGGCACAAAATGTAATTACTTGCTCCTCTCCAAAGTGCTTTTTACTACTTATCTTATGGGAACCCTGACTTAAAAAGACATACAATAGAAGAAAAATTAGCTGTTGTTAATGATATATGCTTACTAACAGACAGATTCTGAATTAATAAAAAGTCTTTAGTGAAAAAAGAATTGAAAGATAAATTTAAGTTTGCAAGCTTAACAATGGGGATGACAAAGAGAGCACGTTTCTCATCTTCAGCAGCTGAACACTTGCCTTTAGGAAAAATTAGAAACAAACGGTGTCTTTTCACAGATTTAGAGGCCAATTTACAAAATGGCTTCCATTGTTTAACTTCTGTTTCATACCCTGTATTAGGCAAAAACTACAGCTATATTGAGCGTTTTTGTACTGCAGGACTGTGTATAACAATTCTCTGTTTAAGGAATGGCTACCCAGAGTCACCACAAAGCTACTTTTTAAAAGCATACAGTCCATTTAAAACAGGGCTGAGTGTAGCTAAGAATGACCAATTCTAAATGTACTTCACATTCAGTTGTGAAAATTAAAATAGAACATTAAAAAAAAAAAGAGCATTTGCCCATATTTCATTGCTGCCGTAAGTTCAAGAAGTTAATTTTTCATATTAAAACTTTATATGTCGTTGAGGGCTTTATCAGTAACAAATACAAGCAAATGACTTAAGTTTTTAATTTAGCACCCTTTTTGTTCAGCTCTGTGTTTTTTCTGGTTCTAGTCCAGTAAAATTACCCAAAAGTTCAGTTCAGAATTTTTTTCTCCTCCTGAAGAAACAAGTGTTTGCTTTGATTCACTTTTTGTGACTCCTCTGGACCATAGTGAGTAAAGCCAAATAGCTAATAATGGAGAGCTCGCTGTTATCTCATTACCACCTGCAAGATGCATTACGTAAATTATATTTTCCCTACTGCTGTTTCCCAAACAAATCGCCCTCCTAAACTAGCTTACCTTGTTGATTGATTGCTATCAGATTTCTGGAAATCATTGAATATAATCTCCTTAAATAGGGATAAAGAAAGAGATGAGACAAGTTAGCTATACGTAACCATAAAAGAGAGCTTACCATCTTTGAAGACATGAAGAGTTAAGAAAGGGACATATGCATTATGTTCTTCATTATTTCCCAACCAGACTCTCAGAAAAGAATCCCATTTTACCTGTGTTCTTTTACTGAAAAGCTTGTTACTCCAAATAAATCCCCAAGGAGATCATTTGCACAATGTACAATATGCTGCTGTTTTTCATCATATAATTGCTTAGACATAATATATTGTCCAATATAGAATATTACCTGTGAAATAAATGAAATACAGACATGAAATACCCAGATTGTCGCTTCAAGCTAAAGCGTAAAAGACAAAGCACATTAAATGCACTGAAATTTGCTCTTCAAACTCTGCCTAAAACTCTCTTTGAGCAGACAGATTTTCATCTATCATTCCAGAAGAACGCTGCTATTCTACTGACCACCAGACACTTTTGTTCAGACTTTTGAGAAACTTGCTAAATACCTAGTTACAAGTCAGCAGGAGAATAAACACAGTGTCTTATCTGAGTACTTTCTAGAGAAGCTAAGAACAACACTGCCCCCCCATTCACCCAAAACAATCTATCTGTACTCACTGTAGTCAACGTTTAGGGATTAAAAGTTCTCACCTCCTTCATAGTAAAAGTGTCCTTTTCAGCACCAGCTAACTTTAACAACTTCAACAATAGTGGCTTTGGTTTAACCTGTGTGATGAAGGAGAAAAACAGTATACACTAATTATTCACCAAAAAACCATTATTTATACAGGCTGCCTTCCTCCTTCTGTATTAATAATCTGATATGCAAACATACAACTGCATTAAAACCTACCTACATTCAAATCGTTCACTTTGCGAAGTTCAAACTTAAAAGCAAATCATATGAACCAAATCATTCTAAACTTCTCATACACTGTACATCTTAGCTCAAACCCCAGGCTTTCATTGTCCCCTGGTTTCAGCTGGGATAGTTAATTTTCTTCCTAGTAGCTGGTACAGTGCTGTGTTTTTGATTTAGCAGGAGAATAATGTTGACAACACACTGATGTTTTTGTTGTTGCTAAGCAGCTATACTAAATCAAGGACTTTTCAGTGTCCCATGCTCTGCCAGTGAGAAGGTGCACAACAAGCCATGAGGGAACGTGGCCACCACAGCTGACCTGAACTGGCCAAAGGGATATTCCATACCATAGAATGTCAGGACTAGTGTTGCGAACAGGGGAGTTGGCCAGGAGGTGCTGATTGATGCTTGCCATCCACCAGCAGATGGTAAGCAATTGCATGGTGCAACACTTGTCTTCCTTGGATTTAACTACTCTCCTTTTTCTTTACTATTAATATTATACTTTATTTCAGTTCTTAAACCCAGATTTTACCTTTTTTTGTGATTCCCCCATCCCACCCTGGGGGGCAGGGAACAAGGGGCTCTGTGCTACTTAGTTGGCAGCTGGGGTTAAACCTCAACACGTTGGTAAATAGAGATTCCTTAACTGAAGCTACAGGATTTGTTTATTAGTTCCAAGTCCAGGGCTGGGTCCTGGGGAATTCAGCTTCACTCCTTTAACCATTACCATGACTCCCAAAGGGGAGGGAAGATGGAAACAGACCTCTGTGACTGTCAGGTCCAGAGTGCAAGTCATAAAGCAAAACACTGGTCTACCTCTTTCTCAGTCTCCTTCTGTGACAGTTTCTGGGGTTTTGGTTTTGCATTTGCCAGCTGGGCTGCTTCGCCTCTGAAGACTTTTCTTAGCTGGAACAGGCACACCCTGTCATACTTCGCTCACTCCTACCTCTGCAATGGCCTACCACCCACTCACTGTGCCAGCAGTTTAACCTGCCGTCAGTCTATGACAATTTCCGAGGTAGAGGAAGGAAGAGTTAAACAAGAAAAGTCACTTCCCCCATCCATACAAACTGCACCGTTCCACGCAGCTGAGCCAGCACCAGTGCAGCAGATGAGAACAAGCTGCAGGGGCTGCCACGACAGCAAAGCCTGTGGAGCCACTGATGCTCCCAGTTCAGTATATTCTAGTGTCACCTCTTTAACAACAGCATAACCATTCTAAAACCAAGCTACTATTTAGCTATCCTGATATACTACATAAACCAAAATTTTAAAAATAAACACAGAAAGTAAAAGAAAAACCGAAAGAGGGAAGTGTGAACAAAATATCATGAGACAAGGAATAAATGTTTCAGGGAAGGGTGGAGGAGAGGAACTTCCTTACATTCCATTCCAAAGATCTGCTAAAACAAAGTTAAGTTTTAGTGAGTTAACAAGAGATTAGTTGCAAGAATTACACATAATGAAAAAAATAACTAAGCTTGTGGACAACATTAGCTGTTCATTCACCCCCTCCTCTAAGAAGTGAATTATCTAGAACATGCGGCATATATTAGAGTTTCATAAAGGAAGCAAATGGTAACTTAATCAAGTACTACTGACAGCTAAGCATAGTAAGGCACAGTTTCAGAACTCTGAATCCATAACTAAGCCCATTTTTACTCCCCAGCCCTCTCCTCCTGACTCCTCCGAGTATGAACTTCTTCAGCCTTGCAGATCTGACAGCAGACACAACAATATTATCACAATATGATGACTAAAAAAAAAGGAAGACACAAATGAAAAAAATCAATTTTGAACAGTCTGCTGTTCTGCTATTTCACTTTTTTGAAGTTCTACTGCCACGTCTACACTTTTAAGCTTTACCCTTCTACACAGGGGAATCCAGTTCAACCATGATTGTACATATGCCATTTTTAACTCGCATTTCAGATGTAAAAGGCTTCCATCTTCAGGAAAACTTAAGCACAAAACAGCAGAACTGCCACTGTACCATGGAAAGCCTGGAAGTGTGAAGCCATAAACACAAATGAAGACTCTTCTTACAACCTGCTTATGAATTCCAACACAGGAGAAAGTCGAAAAACTTTATTTCACCAACAGTATGGTTTGCACAATGGAGATTTTCCAGAGCTCTTCAGTTACGATCTGTTAACAATTTCCATCACGAAACACTTATCACGATCAAATCGGATCATAGGATCCTTTTTATTAAACAAAACAAAAAACATCACAGGTCTCCAGGAAACAGTCTAGACCTATACCATCACCCTCTACTCTCAACTGTGAATAAGATTTGCTTACTACAGAACCAAAAAGAGACCACCTTCACTGGCTGGACTTCCTGGCTTTTCTCCAACCATCGCTCGCTAAGCACAATGATTCTTCTAAACTAGCCACTAAAAACTCTGCAAAAAGCATGCAAAAAAAATCACGCGCCCAACAGAGTTACTGACCAGCGCCTCTTGCTCCGAAGCGGTGACAGAGGAGGCATCCGTAAGGGAGGACATCTTGGTATTGCACATTTGCCTGCAGTTAAGGGGAGAACAACCTCAGAACGCGGCACTCAGCGACGCAACCCGTGCGGGCGACAGCCGCCACGCCGGCTGGGCCCACTCACCTCGGGGCCTCGTCCAGCCCACACGCCGGACTCCGGCAGCGGTGTCTGGGCCACGTCGGGCCGGGCCGGGCCTTAAATAGCGCCGCCAGGAGGAGGCAAGTCAGGGCTTAGCTCCCGCGGCCCGGCCCGACATGCCTGAGCATGACCCGCAGCGCCGCCGCCGAGTCACCGCGGGGGGCGGGCGGGCGGGAGAGACGGGCCCGGCGCTGACTCACCGAGGCCGCCGAACGCGGGGGGGGTCCGGCGGCGTGGAGGGACGGCGACGTGGAGGAACAGCGGCGTCCCCGCGCCCCCCACCCGCCCGGCGCGGCGCGGGCTTGGCCCCGCTCCCCCAGCGGGAGCCCCTCCCCCAGCACTGAGGGCCGCACGAACGACAAGCGAGATCCCCGGCGCCCCCCCGGCCCCCC
>VWPU01019005.1:0-59227 GCA_013398955.1 Callaeas wilsoni
GGCAGCGGCAGCGGCGCGTCCCGCCGGCAGCGAGGGAGGCGGCGCGGGGGGGAGGAAGCGGCGGCGGCGGGCGCTGGCTTGTCCCAGGGCACTGAGGGAGTTGGGGGGCATCGGAAACGAGTTCGTCTTTGGGAAAGGGGAGAAACAACGGCGGCGGCCCCGCGGCGTTACGTAAGTGCCCGAAACTCCTCGACTCGTGACTCCGCCGAGGCGCCGTGAGGGGACGGGACGGGACGGGACGGGACGGGACGGGCGGGCGGAGGGCGCTTCCTGCCCCGGCGGGGCCGCGCTCCCCCCGACCCCTCGCTCGCCCGGTGAAACTCTGTGTCGTTCTCGGAGTGAGTCGCCTGGAAAGTGTTGATGCTGTGGTGAAAAACCAGCGGAACCGCGAGTCGTGCGGCTGCGAGCATAAGGTGCTATTTTTTTTTTCCCTATGAAATTCGCCTAGTTTGAGGGGAATGTAACTGGTCTGCCAGAGATACGTATGGCTCATAAGCTGTTGTCTGAAAGTAGCTCAAGAAAAGACAGCCGCATGTTTTTCCTCTCGCCTCATTCGAAATACTTATGTTCGTAGGGACCGATATTTATAAATGGCAAAACTGCTCAGCACGGCAAGAAAGCGATGGGTGAGTCTGCTGAGCAGCACGTCCTGGCATCGGCTTTGTCCCTGCTAAGGGAAATAGCTGTAACTTGAGTTTTGACATGAAGCATCAGTATAATAGTTGTTGATAACCAAAAGGACCTTTTATATCCTTAACCAGAGATCAAGGATTGTCTTTTGGCTGAATTGATGCGAATGGTTCCAGAAGCATCATGAAGTTCTAATTCAGGCTGTGCTAAGAGTTACTGAAAGGGTTGATGCTTGTTTGAGAAACTCTATATCTGAAGCTTCGATGTGCCTAACAGCTTAAGGTCAGATGAGGTTAATATAGTAGGCAAAGTGACTCTAAAACCAGACCCACAACACAGGGATGTGTTTCAGAACTGAGACTGCAAATTCCTCTTTCTCTCCTGAAATAAGGAGAACTTAAATATTCAGGTCTTAAGTTCTGATACTTGTGTGTTGAATTATTTTAGGGATGCCTGTCTGAAAGAAGGGAAGTATTTAAAGACAGCAGTGTAATCGGTGCTGAGATCCTGCAGATTAGTTGCTTTGTGTGCAGTCATCAGCATGCAGAATGGAATCGGTTCTTTAGCTCAGAAGGCAGTGCTCTTGCTTTTAGCCTCTAATCTAAATACTGTTGACTAATCCCAGTGGGTAATAGGAATCCCAGTGTTGTTAAATGCCTTTTATATCAGCTCGGTTTCTTAAATAATACTTTCTCAAGAGTTTTCGTACCACCAGTTTTGTTGAAAACAACAGTGAAAGTGACGTGTTGTGTGCCTGAGTCCCAAATTCTTGCTTCTGAATGCAAATCGGCTGTGTGCCTTTTGGAGTGCCTTTTTGCTTTCCATAGAAGCCCACATAGAGGAAGTCCCTTAAATGCTAAATGAATACTGGTGTGTAGAAATTTTTAGCTGGAGAAGCTGATTCAGTTTCCTCTGTAAAATTTCTGCAGATCGTGTAGAAAGAGGGTAGCATCTTTTCACCTAGAAGCAAGTTTTCATTAGATGCAGTGATGAAATCATTCTTCAGCTAGAGTTCTGTTCTGTTTCCCTTAAATCAAGGGCTGAGTTTTAACTGTAGTAATTAGACATGTGCCCAGAGTGACAGAAGGATCTATCCATAGTATCATAAAGCCCTTTAGTTTACAAAAATTATCATTGGCAAAAAGTTTGCTATATTCAAAAGGTATGGTGGCTTTTAAGTTTCACTGTTGTGGTTAGTGGATGCAGGATAGTTTCAGAGCAGTAAAGAGATGGAACTGCAATTTCAGGTGAAGTGTTGTATGACAGAGCATTGCCAAAATCCCCATGAGAGCAATTATGGCAGAGTACAAACACTGGTTTAATACACTTAAAGCATTTTTAGTGGCTTGTCTTCACCAAAGAGGGCTAGAGGTGTTTAAGTGAAAGCTTAGGGTCAAGGCATGGCACATAGATAAGGCAGAGTTGAAGTTTTTAGTACTTGCAGATCTGATTTCCTGAAAATATCTGTTAGATAAAATGTTGGAAGTGGCGTCCAAGCAAACAAATGGCATGCCAGTTTTTGGTCTTAAAGTGCAGGTATTAATGGGTGATGTCAAATAAGGAAGTCCCAGTATTAACAACTGATATGATTCTTAGGTGATGGTAGGTATGGAATTTAAATTCTTGATTTTGTATTAGGAAACGAAACCTTATTCTGTACAGCCTCAATTTGTAAACGTATGTTTGTGCCTTATTTCAGGCTCTGTTAATATTCAAGCTTGCTTTTCCATTTTTGTATTTTTTAAAAGTTATAGATTATGCTTATATAAAAATATATATATTTTACTACTTTTATGAGTTAATTCAGTAGTTGGATGAAAGTGTGATAATCTGGAGATTGTTCCAGAGGAGAATACATACAGGCAAATATGGGTTTCTGAAATAGAAACACGTTTTTAAAACTTCCTCCCTAATGCAGCAAGTGCCAAGTTTGCTGTTGTAGGATAACTTTTGTCTTCACAATTAATTGGAGGACTTGTTTTTGTAGTTGAGGGAGGTGAAAAACTACTCTATAGATAGGCGTGGTAGAATATGTTTACTAAAGATTATTTTATTGTTATTGTGAACTGTAAGATGTGATGACAGCTGTGTTAGCAGGTAGAGTCCTGCAAATTTAGGGCCACATCAGTAGTCCTGTTGAAATAAATGAGTCTGTGCACATGAGAAGTGGCTTGATTGAGAGTTGTAGGATGAAGATTCTGCTTTTATGAAAATAAATATTATTGTGCAGAAGTGTTACTGAATAGAAGAATACTGCATGTTTTTCAGCCTGCCACTTTAATGCTACACAGTCAAAAATGCACTCATGTTTGCTTTGGTTGCAGAAATAGGTAAGAGTACTGCTTCTTTGGCCATAATCATGTTTTGATTTTTTTTTTTTTCCTTGTTTGGTTGGGGTTTTTCTTAGGTTATTAGTCATTGTCAATAATTTAAGGATTTTAAAAATGAAATGGGAGTGACTTTATTTTTTTTCTCTTTACATCATTATATTTTATAGTAAAACAGTGTTAAGCATATTGTGTGTGTACTATAGTAGGATTTTGGCATTTTGTCAGACTGTAAAAGAAGGAAAAAACCCAGTTGAAAGTTAAGGACTTCAAATAGAGGAATGTTCTTGCTGCATCACCCTGCCCTCCAACCCCCCACTGTAATAGGGGGTTGTTAGAATGTGGGTGAATGTAATAAGATGACATGCAAGCAGTTTGTTACTGTGTTGAGAGGCAATCTCTTGAGAAATTTTACTGATTCAGAGAGACACGGGGGCCTGCTAAGCAGTGATACATATGATCTTTTGCTATATACAAGTTGCTGTACCAGCAGCTTTAGCTTTCTTTAAATGCTTCTTGTGCCTCCAGCATATCATCTAGAGGTAACCGTTCTGCTTTTACGTACTTAGTGTGCCTCCTGAAAAAGGAAAAGTTACAGCATGTTCTTTGGCATTTCTAAAGTGTACACATAATTTGCTAACCAAATTAAGAGTGTACTGTACATGCAGCCCTTCGTGTTGTCAGCATCTTTCTTGTGCAGGTGAATTTCAGTGCAAACGTTTGTGCAGTTTTCCAGTTGTCCTTTAGACACTCTGTACTCCAGTTGCTTTCCACATAACTGAAATGAATCAAACACATTTGACAAGCAGTGAAAGGGAAAAAGGTCCAGTGACTGTATTTCCCAGGAAGGCCACCACCTACAGTAAGCTGCTGTGATTAAGGGTTTCTTTCAGGAAATGACTCCTTGTTTTTACCCTTCTCCTTCTGCTTTAAATTTCTCCTGACTTAGCTGTCAATACTTGGTAATGTCAAACTTCTGAGGGTGATTTTCAGTGTACTTCTATTGTGAAAGCTGTGTGTGACTGTGATTAGTTCCCCCTTCACCTCTCTTTCTGATCTAGGTTAACAGCATCAAGGCAAGTTAACTGCCCTTTTAACAGACAGGTTATGTTTGAAAAGCTGGTGACATTGAAGATTGACAAATTTTATTTATGGTATCGTTGTTAAAGCTTTCCTTTTGGCTTTTGTTAATAGCTGTCAGATGTCAGTTTTCTAGACCTTCGTCATTCATCCGTGTGTCACCAGGTAGCAGCATTTGGCATAAAAACGGTCCTATGTCCCTTGCTCAGAAAGAGAATTCAACCCTCGGCTTATTGGCTTATGTGTATTTTAAATAATGCTGGACAAATATATTTTAAATGTTGCTGGGGATCAGCAGTGACAGGTCCATGATTGCAGCACTTCAGTGTTGTCAAGCTTCCTGAAAATCACACGCGGTTTGATTCCAAGCCCTAAGCTGTGTTTCGTCTACCTGTGCCTCTGGGATCTCCTGATGCCAGCCCTGCACATGGTTATTGGGGCGTGAGCCATTTTTGGTACCAATTTGGGCAACTTCTTTCAGCAGTTTTAAATAGTGGGAAAAAGATTCTCTGCAACCAGTCATACTTGTCTTTAGTCTGTTCTTGCTGGTGAACTAGTGTTAGAAATTACTTGGAACTTTTTTTAAGTTAAGGTGTGAAGAATATGAATGAGTTCAGTACATCTGTATATTCTGGTTTTCCTACTATAATATTGAAAATGTGCTCCAGCAGTGTTTTGTCTGATCCTGTTAGGTAGTAATCAGCTGCCTGGCCTCCTGAAAGTATTTCTACACTATAATATATTATTGGGGTTACCTCTTGAAGTAGAAATTTCTTAGATTAGGTGGGTCAGGAGCAGGAGAAGTTGATGTGATTGTGCCTGGTCAGAGGAGAGAAGGTTGAGTGTTGTTACTTGGCTTGTGTCTTGTTTAGTTTTGTAGAAATGCTTAAAATTACTAAGCTGGTAAAAGAAACCTCTTTGTTGTGCAGCTTCTTTTCCTATAACAGGATTCAAAGAACATGTGCACATGAAAAAAAATCTATATAAGAAAAATGAAATAGCAATGATGTTATGTTGCTGTGCCTGTAAATTGTGAGACTCCATGGGAAAACTTTGCTCTGGTTTAAAACATGGCTTGCTAAAAGTGAAAGTCCTTTTGTGTTGTAGTACTTTGTAGAAAATTAATGGCTCTTGTCAGGCTTTGACTACTTGGTAACTCTCTAGTGAATTATTACCTGTCACCTAGTCCTTGTTAGACTGTTAGTGAAGTCAGTAACTTCTCTCATAATGGTAATAAAAGTGAACTGAAGAAAACTTTAAACAGATTTTTTTTTTAAACACTGTCTTGTTTAAGTATCTGTGCATAATAAAAAGACATAAGCCAGTGAACAGGGTGGTGTGTCATAGGTTTGCATTTGGTGGGGGAGGAAAAAAGGAAAAAAATTCTGTTAACTTGAGGAAGCTCTTTGTAACATGTAGCTGTTCTGGTAGCTCTGAGGTGCTAAAACAAGCAGGTGACCTGAGATCCAGGAAGTGCTGGTTTTAATGTATACTCGTGTCTTAAAGATGCATATAGAGATCTTTCTGTAAATGTTCTGTACTTGCTAGTTCAAGTTGCTGCAAGAAGCATGCTGAAAAATACTATTTATTTCAGTTGCTGGAGACCAAATCCTCTTTTTCACATTGAGAGACGGTCTGGGTAGCTATTAGCAAGTTGTCTCCACGTGTGCTGTAATAATCCATAACAATAACAAACCACACAGCCAATCTGGTTTTGCAAAATTGCTTGCAAGATCAGTTTGGCAGTAGTTCCTGTAGAACAGCTGCATCTGGATCTGTTATTTTCTATACTAATGATGCTGTATCTCCTCCTCAAAATAATTTAAATAGGTCTTTTTCAAAATTTAAAATGTTGATGCAGTGGGCAGTCTTTGTTGTGCTGGGTTGACAAAGCTTAAGCAGGATCTAGCTTGCTCTGAAACTGGTCAGGCCCTTTTGACTGATATTTTTTTTTTTTTTTTTTCCCCCCCATGTCCTTCACCCAGTGTCCGTTTAATGTTAAGTGTGTATGTCTGTCGAGTTATTTGCTAGCCCAGATGTGTGACCCGGTGCTGCCGAGGTGGGCTATGACCAGTTAAGCTGTTCCTTGAAAAGGCGTGTATGGGATGGGAGCGGCACACCCAGCGCCTGTCCAGGCAGCCTGGAAGGGAGGGGTAAGTCCCTGCTGCCAAACTGGAGAGTAACGTTTGCTGGGAGAGACTCTCCAAACAGCTAAACAGTTGGAGTAGGGAAGCATTAAATTGTGAACAGAAAAATTCATTCCAGTGTTTGGTATCGCTGCCCGGTCATGTGGTCTTTTAGGCACCAGCCCAGCAGTTGGGATTTGTCTCCTGGAGCTTCTTGAGGTGGAGCAGAATCCCAGGCTGCTGTCCTCTGCCCTTGACTCTTCAGGCACATTTTGAAGGTATTGATCTGTTGCCTGTGTTTCTTCTGATGTCTTTTATCTACTCAGAACTGTGGAAAACTTCAGAAGGAACTTGAGCTTTTTTAGACTTCAGATCTGTGGAAATTGATTTTGAAACTGTATTCTGGTGTATGTGCCCACTGCTTTGGTTGAGATGAAAGATGCAGTTTGCTAGCACCAGAAGTTTAGCTAAACTGCTGCTGGTGCTCCTAAATACGTGCAAATGGCAAGTCAAAATAGTAGGGTGTTTTCCCATGACAGCAAAAATTTGATCTTGATGCCTTGTAGAGGCTGACCTGGAACAGAGGCTAGACAGAGTGAAAGGATAAAGGGCAGGTATTTATTGAAAGGCCTTCACAGGGTACACCTTGGGCAGTGCAGGAGTCTCGCAGAAACTACACCCAGGATGGACGACAGTCACACATTTTTCGGACAGATATAAGTTTTGTTCATTTGCATATCAGAGGTTAATTGTCCAATTACAGCTTCAGGCAGTGGAGTCCCATTCTCTGTTTTCTCCCCCCCCAACTCACTTTTGTTTATATTTCTCAGGGCCTGAGACAGTGAGGTGTCCTTGATTCTCGGGCCTAGAGAGGAATTGTTGTGTCTGACAAAAATGGGAAAAGCAGTTGCTAACACTCTGTATGGAGTTCAGAGTTATACACTAAAGAATTGTAGGATTGTAAATATATGAAAATATAAAAGCTAAAATCCTAAGGCATCAATCTGAATAGTGGGCTTTTTTAGTCTGTTGTTTGTTAATTAATTTTAAAGGGCACTTGTGTGTTATGTAGCTTATTGATACATAATTTTTAGATATACAAAATATCAGCCTTTTTACTTACCCGCATTTTAGTATGCTGACAGCTGCAAGTATTTGCTGTAGTTGCTTGGATCTTGCATTCTGTGCTTTGACAGATGAGTTTGTCAAAGTTGAGCACTATTCATGGTGGATCAGGCCTGCCTGTTCATCTCTGCAGAACTCAAGCTTTCAGGATTGTTTGGCGGTGTGCTGTGGTTTGGGGTTTCTTTGTGTATTTTTTTTGTTTGGTTGCTTTTTAAATAATTCCTTTAATTCTAGCCATTGCACATGCTCATACTGGCAATCTCTTCTTTCATATCTTGAACAGTGTTAAGAATTTCCTCATCTAAATGTGGCAGCACCTCAGTTCCGGAAGTGCTGCTCAAAGCCGTGTAAGCCTGTGTAGGTGGTTGGGAAATGCTCAGCTTATCGGTACATGGGTAAGGACACAGAGAAGTTAGTTTAGATAGTTGCTCTGTTTGCTCCAAGCCCTGGCTACCAGGTGGGGGATGGAGAATTATGTGTTTCTTCCCAGCAGCAGCTCTGTCTCTATCATGCCAGAAGACAAAAACACTACCAACTACCATGGTTTATTGTAAGTAGAAGCCTGACAGTAGTAATAAGCAGCTGACTTAATTAAAAAGTTGGACCTCTTACAAGAATGTTCCTCCTGGACTTCTGCAGTGAGATACCTTCTTCCCTAAGTGGCATTCAGGGATGACTTCCAGTGCAGCAGGGGACAGAAGGGAAATACAACCCCTTCCAATTGATCTGGGAGTGCATTTAGACCTCCTGATCACGTGCTCCCCTGTGGTACAAACCCTTTAGTACTGCTTGCGTTTCCATCTTTCATGTTTTCTGTTACTGCCAAGCAGGAGAAGATAGTGGGAGCAGCTTTTGACTTAGCAATTCTGGATTTCTCTGTCTCTTTAATGGGTGCCACATGTTTCTTGCTTGCAGCAGGGGTGCTGCCATTCCTGCACGTGGCCTTATGGCCAAGGTGATTCCTCTCATCCTTCATGTAGGGCAGGTTTAAAACAGGCCAGACATGTCTGGTGGGACAGCCCTCTTCCGCATGCCTTTATGTTCTTAGTGTCTCCTCTGTGATTACTTAGCATTGTAACTCTTTTGGATGTGGGAGTTGGCCTTTCTGTTTACAAGCAGGTTAAGTTGGCGTTCTATTTCCAGCTGAGGTTTATAGTGTTAAATACCAAACCCTGTGAGCAGCTAATGTTCAGAACTTAGATGGTTTTGCCTGCGTGCAGCAGCTCAGGGAGTGTGTTAATTGTTCAGCAGAGTAGCCTGGATAGTAAAACAGCATTGCTCTGCTGTTGCTGTGCTAGTACATATTCTGCTTGGCAAAATAAATAGTCTTTTGCTAAAAATAGCTTTCTGTACCCAAATGAGCTTCTGAGTGGATTAGGGAATATATGGTCATACATCTTGAAAGATCTACCTAGAAATGATCTCTATCCTGAAGACAGAATTGGTCTTTCTAGGCAATCCTAACTCAGGAGTTCCTAACTCATTTGGATAATGGCTATTGCAAACTTGAAGAGCAGTGCACTTGCCGTGCAGGTTTGATAATAAAGTGAGTATTTTTGTTGTTGTTACACATTTAGAATTATTTACATTATATGAGCAATTATTACACAAATGGTCAACTAAAGTGAAAAAGCAGTCCTTGCTTGTAAAATAGAATTTAGATTATACAAAAATTAACTGTAATTTATAGAAAGAATTACTAAACTATAAGATGTCAGCCAGTTAAAACAAGAATTTCTACACTGTACTTTCAGGAAGAGTTTTAGTGGGATTTGGCTTGTGACAGTCATGTGCAGCAGTTAAAAACAAAACAGTTCATTATAGTTTGTATGAACTGTCATATGGTTCATTATAGTAATTATAGGTTTATGATGACATCTAACTAGACAAATGCATGGATTTGCTTTTGTGATGTAGTTGGACATGATTATATGCTGGACTCAGAAATAATCTGGAGGTTTCTAAAGTTTTGTTAAGGCAGAGTATTCACAGGCTGCACAGTATGAAGTAATGTAGTTGCTGTTAACATATTTCCAGCATGGTTTCTGTGGTTGATGCCACAACATTGGCCAACAGGTTGAGACAAATGAAGGGTTAAGACTGCTGGGTCCTACTGGATATACCGGTAAGGGGGTGTTAGCTAATCTGTGTTTCCTCACACTGGAGCCATTGCTCCACAGGCTTGCACAATGCAGGAAGATGTGTCTTCATGGGGGAAGAAAAAAAATGCATTCTTATAGAAAATCCTAAAAATCATGAAAATCATAAAGTGAGACTTGGGAGAGGTCCACAGTAACACCCACTTTCTTGCGGATGTGCTACTGATTGCTGCTTACGCTGTTTCTTTATAGTGTTTAGATTAAAATGTTGCAAGCATCTTTGCATCTGTAATCTGAAGCAGCCTTGGTGTTGCCATCATCTTTCCTAGTGTTTTATCTTGCAGCTTTTTTGACTTTATTAAATGCCAATATTTATTAACGGTGTGGAAAATGGTTTGAAGATTCAACAGCTTACATTGCCGTGAGGAAAAGGTTGTTTGGCCTTTTTTTGCCTGTAAATCAAGTCAAAGTTTCTATCTCACTATCAGTACCTTTCTGAACACTGCAACCATTAACCAGGTTAGTCAAAACTGATTATCTGGATAAAGACTATGCTGAAGTTCAGAGGGATCTTATTGCTTAATTTCCTGCTATCATCTCTATCTTGATACAGTCTCTTTGATACCTCCGCTCTTCTTTTATTTCAGTATTGCAATGAAGCTTTTTGTTGTGCTTGATACATCTTTGGTATATTATCAGAGTTATCCTTTATATCCTTACTAGCTGGTTATGATAGCAATAGCAAGACAGTTTGTTAAATACAACAGTTAGGAGAATACTTTTTTGAAGAGAATCATTAAGAGAACTGCTTGTTAGAAGGCTGTATTTCTCTTTGTGACAGTTGTCTTATGTTTTAAGTAGCATCCAGCTAACTCCACCGTGGGACAGGCATTTGGTTGTTGCTGTTGTGTCAGCTTTTAGCAGTGATAAAGACCTTTAGGAAACATTTGTCATACCCATATCTCCTATCAATATAATATTTTTTGTGGGTGAAATTTTTTTGATTACACTTAACTTTATGCTCAGGTTGGTTTTTTTACTGTTTAATGAAAAGCAGCTGGTGAATAATGCAAATATATAATTAATACTAAAAAAGCTATCAGTTAATTGTTACAGATGTATTTAAGTAACTGTAGACAATTGAATGGAATACTAATGGATTAAAAAATGGGTTGATGGATACCTGACACTTAATTTTCCTTAGTATTTTATTTTACATGCTGAATTATAGAAATAAAGTTTAATTAAATGCCTCTTTCTGTATTATGTTTAATCCAGCTGTTATTATTGGCACTACATGTCAAGGACCGTGAAGGTAGCTTGTGCATGAATGCTTGGATTCTGATTACAGCTGATGAGATCTAAGTCCACAGAAAGTGTAATTTTGCCAACCAGGACAAGTGTTGCTATCATCCTTCTCTAGATGTACTGAAGGATGCAGGGTAGGAGGTGTAACTAGTGAGGCCAAAGTAAGATTTAAAACATGCTGATTTGTCTTCTCACTTGTATCAGATCTGCTGTGCATGTTTTTAGTTCAGCACTTTTCCACACTAGAACTATTTTCAGAGCACTAAACATGGATAAGTTTCCTTAAACAGGTTGCACTTCAGAAGTTTACACTTGTGTTTTACTTGGCAGTGGTGCAAAATGTCAAATGTTGCTCTTAAGAGCAATATATATAATGTTGATAGAGATTAGCGTACTGTATTACAGTACTGAGATGCCTTTATAGCTGGAAGTTTGTCCACAAAAAGTAGTGATACTACTGTTTCAGACAGAGCTTTAAGTAAGGGATGTATGAGGGTTCTGGGTCACTTAATTGTTGGTGTTTATGCAACTGTAGCTCAAATTAGCCTGTCTTCCTTGCATAGGCAAAGTGCAAGAGGAAAACTGTAGGAGTCTGATGTGATAATATAGTATACATCAATTATTTTAAACCTGTTGCTAAAAAACTCCCACGTAACTAAATGACTGATTCTGCCTGATGAACTCTTTTTAGGAAGAGTGTGATATTTCCCTCTGTAGATCCAAATAATGAGTCATCTTACAAACCAGTCATTTAATGCATATTAGATATCTGGTCTGCAGATAGTTCTTGTCTGTCTTTGGTTTACAATTTACTTGTTTCTGTGTTGCAAAAATTTTTTTTGATCTTCTGTACCTTTCATATATGTTTAATTTGTGTGATTTAAGTATAGTGAAGCAAAATGAATTTCTGTTTGAAATTTCTGTTTTATTCAGAACCTTCAAGTTGTGGAGTCAAACATGATGAAACCTTTAACTTTTGCCTGCTCTTAAGTGACTCTAGAAAATTTTATGAAGCATGTTTGTTAGAAGGAAAATTGGTTAATCTGAATGTATGTGGTGTAGCATAGTTGCTGAGGTTATATGTGCAGGTGTGAGAACAAGGGCTCTCTGACAAGTGGATAATTATTTAGAAGTTTATTGGGTGGCAAGGTATTATGTGCTTTGATTTAGATCTGCCATTTCTACCTTTTCTGTCTTTATTCCCTTTTGTACACCTCCATTTCTGACTCTTTTCTATTCCCTACATTTGCTTCAGTGCACCCTTATCTAGATCTCATTTCGTCCATTTTGATGGTGTGGTTAGTGGCACTTTTTTATTGGACATTTTCACTGAATCTGGCTTTGAAACATCCAGGATCTGCTGCAGCTCTAGGCCTGGATGGGCCTCTTTGTGATTAGTTCTGAGCTCTTGTGCTTTTTGCAGCAGCTTAAATATGCTTTTTTTTCTTTAAGCTGTCACCTTAACTATGAATATTCATAGGAATGGATAAGCTGCCTGCATCCTGATACTATGGCTCTGAGAAATACAGACTGCCTGGCTTGTATTAATGCAATGTGTTAAATGTAGTTGTTAACAGCCTAATAGCTAATTGTAAAGATGATGATAGATGAACTGACAATTATAACAAGGCCAGTAATATTTTTCTCCCTTGAAGGAGTGTTGAAGAGAAATAATGCTAAAAATTAGATGCTTATTAATTAACATTTGTTAGCAGGGACTGTACACTGGACTTGATTTGTTCTTGCCCAAGCCAGAAGTAATGGAACACTGCCAGTTCTGCTGTCTTGCTGAAGAAAGCTGGGAATTTGGGTTGTGTCCCTCTCCTGCACACCCTTTGTGCCTGTCCTGCAGCTTGAAGGAAGTCCTGGTTGTGATGGTAGTATGCCCTGAGCTGGGGTGAGGAAATGTTTTTGTGCTGAGCCGTATGCAGTCTGCATCGCTGTGCCATAACAGCTTTTTTAATCTCATTTCTCCCCTCCAGCACCTTAGTTATTTATGGTTCTGCTTATGGTGCTAATGCTAACTGCTACAGTGCTAATGTAGCAGTAGAAAAGTGTTCTGTCAGTATTGAATTGGGTGTAACTATGTCAGTCAGAGTTGCATTCTTTTTAGTTGACTCCTTATGTCTGTCCTCAGCTGCAGCAATTCTGTGCAGTTTAGTCTGGCCACCATCACAAGCAGAGCTAGCAGATAAAATTCTCCTGTTTTAAATAAGACTTGTGGAAGCATTGAGTCCTGGGAGACATTGGTTGGGTCTCCAGGATACAGCGACAGAAAGAAACAATTATGTGGAAAGTGACTTGTCAGTGCACAGCAACCCTAATAGAATTATTTTCCTGCTGCAGTAGTTTGGAATGTTAATAACTGTAGTAAGTGCGTGACTTCCTCCACATGGATTGTGTTTTAGGTAAGTGGATAATGTTAGTTCTTCAAAAATTTCAGTGATGTCCATGTTTGATCACATTGAAGATGGTTGTTCTCACCGACAGGATACAAGCGTAGAACTGGACTGAAATAGGGGAGCAGGAAGATCTTGATATCTTGATAACAGAATTGTTGTTTCTCTAGAAGCTTCTTGTGAATAAAAGTGGAAATAACTTTAAGTGACAAAGACCATTCTTTGTACTGTAGAAGAGTTGGGGCTTTTTGTGTCATGAAATATTTTGTCACCTTTAAATAGCATATTATGCCCTGGAAATGAAAGCCTTCGCCCAGCATTGTCATCATGAAAGGTATTAAGAGTGTGTGTGTGAGAGAGACAAACTGAAGGTATTGCAGCATTTTGAGAGCTGAGATTTATCTATTTGGAAAGGCTGCTAAACCCTGCTTATCATGTAGCTGTATGTAGCCACTTTTCTTACAAAGTGATCTGTTTGTGTTCTTTTGGTTTGTCTTGGGTTATTTTTGTAATGCTTTGACTAGCAGCTAGTACTGTGCTGCTGTCTGGACACCGCAAATGAATCTGATGTCTGTGAGGACCATCAGTCCATCACAGATGGAGTCCCCCTTGTGTAAGGGCCTCAGGACTTTTGGGAGTTTGTGTGCCAGAAGTGTGAAATTTGTTGAATATGATAAATGTCTGAATAAGTAGGTTTGAGGTTTTTGATTTCACAGCATCCATAAACTGAGACTACCTGTAAGATATTCTCCCCTTAAGTGGAGCTGTCTAACCTTTTATTTCAAAGCCCGTGGTTCTGGTTTATTCCTCACTTGCTTGGGGAAGGATTTGGGCATGTTTTCAGCAATTTGCCATCATTCAGGAATTGCTTTGTTTGATCAGGTCTTGAGATCCTGCATCTTCAGGGCAGTAATCCAGTTTCTGCTTCTTATGGTGGCCAACAGCAGAAACTTCAGAAGAAAGTTTAGCTGGAAGAGAGGAGGATATTGCTACCTGGTTCCAGGGTATGATGATGTGCTATCTCTTACAATAGATCTGAATATGCTTTAAGACAAGATTCTAAGTTTTAGAGACTGGGTGTTGATAACTTTGCTTTTGGACTGTGACATCTTGGGATTAAAAGTTCCTTTGCATGTCCAGACAATATTTTAATTTAAATCTGCTTGGTCAGTGTGCTCACGAGAGGAAGAGGTGCACTTCTTGTAACTTTAGCTCCTGTGAGTTAGGGATGTCTTCTCTTGTATTTCTGGTCTATTTTTGTCATGTTTCATGATTACTTGTAATCAGAATGTATTTCGGGTAGTTTCCCATTAATTTCTGAACTTGCTTCCTTTCTTAGAAAAGATGGATGAAGGTGTATGAGCATTAGTGTGCATAGGATTTCAGATGTATTTTTAATTTTTAGTTCTTCAAAAACTCATGAGAAAAATATCTGAGTGCTTATTCTAAAAAGTCTAATCTGTTAGTCTGGGAAAATTAATACCTTGGAAAGGTGAAATTGGTACAAGCAGTCTCTGGCATTTATGGCCTTGAGGCTGGCAGGTGAGAATGTTACCCGTTATAGAAAAAAGTTTCAGTTTAGAAAAGATGTGATTTATCTTGTCGTTCTTAATAGGCCTTAACTTTCCCAAGATTCTTGTTTAAAGCCCAGTTAGTGATTATTTTCACAACAAGTTCAAAATGCTTCAGCACAAGTTCTGGAGTCATGTGTCTTGGTTTCAAGCCATGATGATTATTAAACGATCCTGGTTAGAGTTGTTTTCTCGTAGATTGTCCTAGAGAACATTTAATTAAAACCTTTAGTTTTTTCTCCCCTTGATTTCTTCTCCCAGTCACTTGTATTTTGAAAGCTTTTGCAGTGGCCTTGAACTGAGTTTGCAGTTTATTGGCAGGGAGTACAGAGTGGCTGAGTTGGAGCTCTGGAGCAGTGACTGCTTTCTACAGGTGGCTGTGACTTCACTGAAACCCATCAGTATGGTTGTGTTTGTGGGGGTGGGCTGGGAGTAGTGTTCCCCCCTGTGGACTACCAAAAGCATTTAACTTGCTGTAATTTGTAGATAATTTGTGTAAAACTGTAAGTTCATAAGTAGTGCATATTGACTTGTGCCTGCAGAAAAATGTATTTTCTGGGCTGTCTCCTTTGCATTCTGAAGACTGATGTCCTTTCCCACTTCACAGGGAACATGGGATTGCTAAGTAACTTTAGACTAACCCTGTGACTGAGGCCTTGTCTTCCAGGTTTGAAGGACTGTTGGTTCAGTTTTGATGCTAGCAAAGGCTGTTTATTTCTTGTATATTGGTAGATGGGAATGGTTATTTGGTAGTTAATGGCAATTAAGTGTCATTCCAGATCCTGGGCTTCAGCAGTCAGGCACCTGAATTTGATTTTGGAGCCTAGGACAACAGCAAGTGCACATAAAAAAGCTCCTAGTTTCTTTTCCATTCCCTTCTTACTACTTTTTACTTGGCAGTTCGTGTTTTCTTTCTTCACCTTCCGCCGATCAAAATAGTTTCGAATTTGGTAGCTTTGTAATTCTCCTAACCATAAAACTAGTTAGCACAATACTCATGTATTGTAACTAATGCTCTGAGGCATGTAAAGAAATTTCAAAACAGTGCTGAGAAATAACTTTTAGAGGTTCTTCTATCTTGAGTGTCAGACTTTGATACAAGATAATGTGTGCAGAGCTTAAAAAAGGTAGTTATATCTGTGCAAGCTCACTTGTCAAACTGCTTTAGTGTGAAACTAATTACTCTTTCAAAGCAGTAACTTACAATATTAATGCTTAACATTGGGCGTGTGGATTTGTGTAATCACAGGTAACATACTTATTTAGATGAGGCCTGATGAGAGGTTTCATCCTTATTTTGTAAGGAAGTATCTTTGATTCATAGGAGGAAGATTGCCTGGGTCAGGTTATAGCAGAGCGATGGAATCTGAGCAGCATCAAGTCTGAGCCTTGTTTCAGCCCAGTTTCCTCTCAATTGTAGGCTGATGCTGTGTTGATGGCAGGTAGTGTAGATTAAAGGAAACGTAGGTGTTGTAGAGGACTTCCCAGCCTGGCATTGTGTCACGAAGCGTAGGTAGAAGGCACTGGAGTGTTTGCTGCGCTGCTCTTCCTCACTGTTCAAAGCCGTGGCCGTAGCAAAGGGTGTTGTGAGCATCATCCCTGAGGGAGGCAAGGGGGAGCGCCTTCTGCGTGCTGAGAAAAAGCCTGTCCATAGTACTTACCTCTGCCAGACGTCTCACTGCTCCATCTAGCACAACAGTTCAGGTTCATGGCTGTACTCACACGGGGTTTGAGGGGAGCAGATCTGGGTCAGACTGGCAGGATTTCCCTTTGCCAGACTTCTGCCTGGGAAACTCTAGGGCAAAAGAGGCTAAAGAGTGGTTTGCCAACGTATGAATCACTATAGTGACTTCTTAGTTTTACTTCCCTGTTGGATGCCTTAGCTACCTCACACAAGAAGAAAATCTTATTTGCTACTTGGGGAACAACAAGATGGGGTTTTAATCTGTAATTGGAGCATACAGTTCACTAGCACTTCCTGAAATATAAAGTTGTCTTTTTTAAACTTTGAGCTGGTGCAGGTCACTTAGTCTTTCTCAGGAGCAATTGTGAGCTGTGTGGCTTGTCCTCTGTGCAGGTCTGCCAGTGTAGGTTGCCTGAATGTGATGGATGCAGATGTGTTTCGTGTAGGTGAGGAGGAAGGGACCACAGGACTCCTGCAAAAAGAAGGCAGCAGCAAGCAGGTGATGAGCCACCAGCTGTGACTCACTCCCTGTTCCTGGCTCAAGAGTGCCATGAAAGCAGACGTAGTGGGGGGTGCAAGCTGTGGCCTGTACAAAATGTTTCCAGCAGGTAGATTCATGGTTTTGGCCCATGATTTGAGGTTTACATACTGGAAAAAAAGAGCAGTAGTGAGCTAGCTCAGGCAGTGTGGTTTCCTGTGTGAACAGCAATTACATAATTTGTTTGTTGTGTTAAAATTAATGTGGATCTCCAGGCTGCTGAGTTAAGTTGGTGTTTTTGCCGCATTAGAATTTGAAATAGTGAGTGATACTTTCTGTTGCTATCTGGAGCAGGTGCAGGAGGATACACAGAGAAATATGAGCATTAAACCAGGATGCAGTAGCCCTACTAGAGAGGAACCAGTTTGTTCCTGGAGGCTCTCAAAAGCAGTGCTGTAGGTGCTGTCTGTGTGATAAAGATAGCTGTCAGCTGCAGAGAACATTTTTGCTTTTGGAAAAAAGACTAATCGGTTGCTAAAAATTCTTGGGTGTTAATACTTATTTAAATCCAGCCCAAGTCAATGCCTCTGAGCCAGCAGGTCCTGTTAGATATTTTAAGAAATGCGGGGTTGGTACCTTCCTTGAGGAAGGCTGCTTGCTGTTGAATCAGTCCTGTTCTAATAACAAACTTTTTTTTTCTAATTTTAGGATACTTGTGAAAGATGGTGGATCGCTTGGCGAACAGTGAGGCAAATACTAGAAGAATAAGTATAGTGGAAAACTGCTTTGGAGCAGCTGGTCAACCCCTGACTATTCCTGGCCGTGTTCTGATTGGAGAGGGAGTACTAACAAAACTGTGTAGGAAGAAGCCCAAAGCAAGGCAGTTTTTCCTGTTCAATGACATTCTTGTTTATGGTAACATTGTCATCCAGAAGAAGAAATACAATAAACAGCACATAATCCCACTGGAAAACGTCACTATCGATTCCATCCAGGATGAGGGAGACTTACGGAATGGGTGGCTTATCAAGACACCAACAAAGTCTTTCGCGGTTTATGCTGCCACTGCTACAGAGAAGTCGGAGTGGATGAACCACATAAATAAGTGTGTTTCTGATTTGCTTTCCAAAAGTGGGAAGACTCCCAGCAATGAACATGCAGCTGTGTGGGTACCAGACTCGGAAGCCACTGTGTGCATGCGCTGTCAGAAAGCCAAGTTTACGCCCGTCAACCGTCGTCACCACTGTCGCAAGTGCGGCTTTGTCGTGTGCGGGCCTTGCTCGGAAAAGAGGTTTCTGCTCCCGAGCCAGTCTTCCAAGCCAGTGAGAATCTGCGACTTCTGCTATGATCTTCTTTCTACGGGGGAGATGACTGCTTGTCAGTCCACTAGGTCAGACTCCTACAGCCAGTCACCTAAGTCATCTTTAAATGATGTATCTGATGATGATGATGATGAAGACAGTAGTGATTAGGGACCAAATGTTTTTTCCATGTGTTGCAAGTTGTGTTTCAAACCATATGGAGCTGCTTTTGGGGAAGTCTGTAGTGAGGTTCCTCAGAAAAATCCTGTTCTAGCCATGAAATATGCCTGAATATCTTCAACTGCGATGTGCCTCAATCTATGAATTCTCTAGACAATAGTTGTTCCTTTTTCTCCTCTGCAGGGATAGACTGGTGCAAATGTTATCAGAATATTTTCCAACTTCATTTACTTGAGTTGTGTCTAGGTTAGACTTTCGTGGAAGATTGGAGAATGAAATGTACTTTCTTAATTTAACAACCCATACTTTCTAATGTTTCATATTGATATGTTATGTGGGGTTTTTTCAGATCTAGGGAGGAAAACTGTGAGCATGCATGGGATGGTGATGTTTTTGTTAATCCTGTAGACTGTCTTATTTTTCTAGCCATGGTATATAATTAGTTGCAAGGTCATCTAATTTACAAACCTAAATGTCATAAAACTTGGAAACTCTTGTTTTGCTGTTACTTATGACTTCCTATGCCAAGCAGTGCCTTGTACCAATTGTGCTGATTCAGGAAGAAACAAACCTATTTTATGTCTGTATTTGCCTAAATGCTGGTGTCTGAGAGATTGTTGGTGCTATTGAAAATAACTGCTGTGTTCAAAGTGGAGCTTTGACAAAGTCATAATTGCACCCCATGATGGGTGACGGAGACCCAAATGGCACGTCCTCACCTGTGCAGGCAAACACGAAGAGTCTGCAGATTCCCACAGGCCTCAGCAGCTTTCTCCTTGCAGAAGTTGTGTTGGGGGTTGGGATCTTGAGATGAGAAGCTTAGGGAGATTCTTCATGGGGATTTACATACTTTCTTTTCAGAACAGTTTCTAAGTTTCAAATTTGGCAAATGCATATTGAAATTTTAGTTGGGTGATACAGCATTTGGGTGTGCTAGCCTATGTATTTTTGGAAGTAATTCCCAAAAATGTCACAAATTTTTTTCTTAAAACACTGGTGAGAGTATTGGGTTTTTTCTTCCCCCCAGGAGTTTTATTGGCTTGTTTAACCTCATATTTTGAACAAGAAGCCTGCAAGTATCCTTATAAAACTGGCTTTCCTTTTTTACACAGCTGACCTCAGGATAAATGTGAGATGCAAGTTATTTCATTCTAAATGTATACCCAGGACCAAGAAAGATGTATTTAAGGACTATCATGAAATTGTCAGTGCAGAAAATGTCCCTATCATAGTGTTCATTTTAATTTCTTGAATACACAAGTGTCATGTTCACATATGAATGCAAAAGTTACATTTGCAAAGACCTGTTAAATCCCCAAATATATGTTTCTGTATTTTTATAATGATAACCTCAATTTTGAAGCAAAAAACCTCTTTGAAATAGTTGTATGAATATAGTAGCAACTGACTTTATAGAAAAAAAAATGTTAAACTTTTGTATCTCTAAATGACAATTTCTGCACTGTTTGCCTTGGTTGGCAATAATTGGGTTAAATATTTATTGAATAAACAATCAATGCTGCATGTTGCACTAGTCTCCCATTCTGTACGCTGAAAGTGTCAGTCATACTTTTTTATAAAAATTAGCAGAGTACTTCAGAGCTGTATCCCTCCATGAGATTTCTGGTAGCTAAAGATGCACTTAGCGTCTATAGAGAGGCACTCTACATTCATACTTTGCAAGACACTGCTTCAGGTGAAAATGGCATCCGTATTTTTAGCTTAGACAATTTCTAAAAATAAGGCTTTCTTTAGAAGCACCAAGGAGTATTTGTTCTACTTGGAAATAAATACACAAAGGGAAAAACACTTTGATGCACGCTTGGGACCGGGAGGATTCTGTAAAATTACCAGATTGTATATATTGAAAGACTAGCTGAAATAAATAGTTGCATATACTTTTTCCTTGAAAGATGAGAGAGTGGTGACCTGCAGCAGGGAAAATGGGCTGTTCTGAGAAGGCACTTTGAGTTAATAGTGCTTACTTTTTATACCTCTCGGTATTTCTGTTTCAGGAGTGGAGACTTGCTAGCTTCAGTTTGTCTATAGAATCAAAGTACAAACCTCCCTTGTACATACCTTCTAATGACTAACAATCGTTTTCTTCCTTATCCGGTTGTTTCCTCTTTCTTAAGCTGTCAAATATTAACTTGTCTTGTTAAAGAGTCCATCTCCTTGTGTACTTTCCCCTTGATTTCCATATGTTTTGCTTTTCAGCACCTTTTGGTGGTGGGAAAAGGGTTTCTGAGAGTTAGATCACATCCTGTATTTTGAGAATGTACTTGTACCTACTTCATATATCCTTTTATCTGTGAATGAAACTTGCACTGTGCTGCACTGACCCCTGAAGCTGTAACCAAACCAATGCGTGTGGAATTTTTCATCTGAAATTGTTGTATATAGTCCAAGCTTTTTCAAAAAGCATTTAAAAAAGTGTTTTATGGAAATATTCCTATTCCTCAGTGATACCTGTTTAAAACTGTACAAAATGGACTGAACATTGACTTCTCTTGTAGTTAAAACTTTCTGAAAGGGCTTATTTTGTACTTTGTAATCTTGTTCTGTCAAGTTATTTTATTTACAAATACATGGTATAGCTTCAAGCCTGTGTTTAGTTTTCTTTAATTATGGGCCTTCAAAGGTGAGAGAAAACAGGGCAGCTGGTTTTTATATTGACGGGTAGTTTAGCAGCAGGTTTATTCACCATCAGGAGATACCAGTAAACTGGGAGCATAAACCTACAAAGGGACTTTTAGACTAATTTTGAACTAGATGTAGTTATGGATTTAGAAGCCACCTATGCACTTAAGGAATGGTTTAAAAGAAGTATGACAAAGCATGTTGCAAAGTTTGGGTTTTGTTGGACTGGTGTGGTTGCTGGAACTGACAGTGCCAGTCCCTGGAAGAGGCTGAGGGGGCCTGCATTTGGAGCAGCCTGGCTCCAACACTACAGGTCTCTGCTCTTGGTCCTGTCAGACCAGCCCTGGCGACAAGACTTCTGGGGGTATCAAACAGGAGAGGAACTTGGTACTTTCCCCAAAAGTTCTGTCCTCTTAAGATCCTAAAATAGTGATTACCTATGGGCAGTCTTTGTATTTTGTGTACTTTTTGTGGTAGATTTAACCTGCTCTTTTTTTTTTTTTCCAAGTTCAATGTAATAAAAGCAGCAGCATGCATGTCTCTTGCAAGGCTCTGCAGTCAGTTTCTGCTTCGTTGAAGATTCTGTATTGGAAAAATAAATACGTTTGCTTTAGCTGAGTTCACATTTTGCACACTCTTTACCAGTACTTCATAGTTCATTTGCTGGAAATATTAAAGAGAAAAGTCTTTCTTTTGAAGATTTTAATTGAACACTAGTGATTTTAGCTTTTGCACCTAAACTGCCATTAAGATAAATTCAGCTGTTTTCCTTTCAGATTTGATGCAGCTGAATTTGTTGTAGCTGTAATCTGAGGGTCAAGCACTGCTACTCAGTTGAAACAAAGTTTAACGAAATGGGCGAGTGGATTAATGAGTGCTGAGTTTGCAGTGGAGCTTTTAAGGTCCTGTCTCTAACAGGCAGATTATGAAAATCACATTCAGAAACCTTTATTTATGTGAAGTTTTCCCCCCGGGGTATACACTTTAGCTAATCTCTTAATGCAAATGAAACGGTGGTTGTCGTAGGTGCTGGTTAATGTTTGTGTGGAAGCAGATTATGGATTGTATTGTGATTTTTGTATTTTCCTGTAAGCCCTGAACTGAGAGAAGAATGCCTAGTTCTGTTAGCAGATACAGTCAGAAAAGAGTCAGAGTATTGATGTCCCCCCTTCCCTCTCCAATAGCAAATTATTGTAGTAAATATTAGAAAGTCTTTTGGCTCTTTACTGCCTTTCATTTGATGAAATCTGAGCTACTTGTTTGTGCCTGCAGCCGGTCTCTTGCCAGCGCTGGCTCCCGTGACTCATCGGGTCTCTCCCGGCGCTCTCGCTGGGAAGAATCTCTGCTCTGTTCCCTTGCCGTGATGGAGTTGGGAGCTGCTGGAGAGCACAGCACAGTGACCGTGGGTCTGCTGTACAGTGACAGACAGCCCTGTTGTGCTGCCTGGACCTGAACATTTTCTGAAACTTACTCACGAGTAAGAAATTCGAACCTCAGCCTTCGGAATAGGGATTAATTGCTATGTAAATTTTTAATTGTCTCTGAAATACTACATGTGCCCAGAGGAAAAATCAAAATGCTTCAACTGCACTTGGACACTTTGAGTTGACAGTGAAATAATGTGCTAAGGAGCAGAGGCATTTCATGGTCACTTAGTACATCTAACTGGTCCTGCCTAAGTGAACAAATCTGTCCCTTGAGATGAAGTTTTACGTTTATGAAACTCGCAGTTACTTGTACCTAGTATTTTTAAAAAGTCCATCTCAGGTTAGTTTCTGCAAGCGTACAAGGCTAACACGTAACAGCAGCAGCCAAGGCCAAGGTGATGCCAAGAGGCCTGATTGCACTTACAGCCTCCCCCCTGCACCGTTCAGGGTCATTCTCAGTTACACAGAGGATAACTGGATTAAATGGTAAGAACTTTTCTAGAAGTAATCTCCTTTACAAATCCTTTTAGACAAGGTGATACCCCAGAAGAACTAAGTGTTCAGGCAGAAAGCAAGAGCTGATTTTATTCAGATATTCTGAGGCATAATGCTAATGAGTTCAAGGGCTTAAATCTTTCAACAGTCAGACCTTCAAGAGCATCTGTTGACCTTTCTTACGCAGTCTTTTTTGCTGATGAAAAGTAGGTACAGTCAGCTCTATTACAGGTGTGAGTGTTCCGCTGCTGATTCATTTTAGTATCTGGCTGCTAGACGTATTATTTAGACTTTTGTCTCCAAAAGCTGTTGCCTTTATGTGAATTCAATCATAGGCTGCATTATAATAAGAGTTAGGTCTTGCTGGCTATTTTATTTATAGAGCCTGGTGTTGCTGTTGAGCACTTCTAACCTGTGGGCTTGTATCAGGTTTGCATAATATCAGCAGTCTCTGAGAAAGGGGAATGTGCTTGGTCTGTTGGAAATAGCAGTCAGTTCCTTCTCGTACCTGTTTACCCCACTCCAGGCCTGTGCTGTCTCCAGAATGACAGCTCCAAAATGACTTGGGATATCTTCATCCATCTGTGTAAATATATAGGTAATTTCCTTCCTTCCCCACCTGGTTTGCTGCATACTTGCTTTATCAGGGTATTAGCCTAGAAGATAAATAACCGAGGGCTGAGCCTGCCTCTCCAGTGTGGCTGGGATGATGTGAGCACTCCTGTGGTGTTACGGCAGGTTGTGGGATGTGTACTCTGTGCTGGGAATGAGGAAGACAACAGAGCTAAGTGCTACACTGAGAAAACAAACGTCTGTAAGGAAAGACCTGGCCTCTCAGCCTGCTGAGAGCATGCAAAATGCTGTGGTGCTTACTGCCAGATGCAGAAGGAAAGGCAACCAGCTTCAGTGGGAACGGGCTTTGGAGGGTCTGCAGTCTGGAAGCTAAAGTTACTATTAAATGTAAAAAAAAGTCTGTAATAGGTCTGTGAAAGTATTACTTGTGTGCATCTGACCTGACAGTTATAGATAATAACTTGACTTTTTGAATAGATGGGCTTAAAGGTTGGAAAAATCAACCTGGCTTTTAAACAAGAACGTAGTGTAATGTTCTTAACAGCGTTGAAACAACAGCATATGAGAGGAAGAGTGCATGAAAAAGTCTATTTTGAATATATTCTCTTTGGCTTTTAGTGCTGCATGTATTTTGTCTCACACAAGACAACTGGAAGCAGAGGAAATTTACTTTCTGTTGGGGTACTTCCTAGTTCATGTGATAAAAGGGTTTGTTACTTCCCTTGATGGAAGTTAAATGTGGTAAATCCAAGAAAACCTCATCTTTCTGTGAATAAACTCATCTATCTGACTTGTTGCCGGTAATATTTAATGCAGTTCAAATGAGCACAGTGCAGTTCTGCTTATTCCTAAAACAAAGCAGTCTCCATGTGCTGCATACTGGTGGCTTCAGGTTTACAGGTGATGACAGCAGGTCTTGAGCAGCTCATGAGTACAGTGTTAACATGGACTCTCCCTGTCACTCTTTTTCCAAGGGACAGGAACAATTTGGAAAGGAAAAAGTTACTGGTGTTGCTGGTCAGCATGTAGAGATTAATGCTGGGAAGTTCAGTGTGTGGTTCTTAGTAGCTGCAAATGCCTGAGGATCCTTTGATGTAGTTTTGGAGACAAGTAACTTCCTGCCATGCTGTCCCAAAACCACAAATGGGGAAGGAACGTGGCTCGTCTGAAGTGCCCTGTGCCTGCCTGCCCTGGAAGGGGGTGCCCAGCACTGTTGGGTGCTCTACAGCAGCTCTCCAAAAATCCTGTGAACTCTTGCTGCCCAGCCGTGCCCCTGCAGTCCTCACCTGAGCGGGCTGGGTAACTCAGAGCTGATTAGGGGCTGCGGGGAGGATCACCCCAGGGTACAGATGGGTTTGGTAAAGTTTGCAGTTGGTAGTAGAGCGAGTGCAGAGGCTGCAGTCTGCTTATAGCACAAGCGTCAGCATATCTTGTGCCTGTCGCTTGGCTCTGTCAGGTAGGTGGGGCTCAGCAATGAATACCTGGCATTGGAGCTGCTGGCCGAGAAGCTTTATCTGCAGTTTCTGTCTTGGATCTGGTGTTCTTTGTTGTTACCCGTGTTAAGAGGCTGTTTTGGTTGTCAGAAGCACGTCAGGCATGCAGGCAGGTGTCCTGCTTGTGCAAGCGTCAGTGCTGGTGTACAGGTGACTAATGTCTGGGGCCAGCTTCTGCCCCTGCCACGTTTCTGGCTGCTGCTGTTCACCACAGCACGCAGTGGCAACCTAAGCCGGGTTAAAAGGAAGCTTGTTGGTCCACAGAATAAATACAACACAATTGCTGGCAGGAGCAAGGGACCAAGAGTGCCACGCAAGGTCTCTTCTGCTCCTCTGTCCTGTGCGCTGTCAGACCAGTGATGTGAGGCCAGGACTGACCTGACTCCTTGGCTGAAGAAAAATCTGTGACCTATTCTCTTGATCTTCTTGTACCTGTGTAAACGGGGAGGAGAAGGAAAACGGTGTCTGTCTGCTGCTTCCTGTGTGAAGTAATGGGACGGCTGAGGCTGGTAGGACCTCTGGAAGTTGTCTGAACCAACCCTCTGCTCAATCAGGGCCACCCAGAGCTGGTTGCCCAGGAATGTGTCCAGATGGCTCTTTAATATCCCCAAGGATGGAGACTACACTATCTCTCTGGGCAACGTATTCCAGTGTTCAGTCACCCTCACGGTGAAAAAATGTTTCCTGACATTCAGAGAGAACCTCCTGTGTTTCAGAGTGTACCCATTGCCTCTGGTCCTGTCGCTGGGTACCACTGGAAAGAGCCTGGCTCCCTCCTTGTACCCTCCCTTCAGGTATTTATACACATTGGTAAGGTCCTCCTTGAGCCTATTCTTCAGGAGGCCGACCTTTTTCAGCTCGCTCAGCCTTTCTGCATAGGAGAGATGCTCCAGTCCCTTAATGATCCTTGTGGCCCTTCACTGGATTCTCTCTGGTATGTCCATGTCTCTTTTCTACTAGAGAGCCCACAACTGGACCCAGTACTGGATTCAGGTGTGGCCTCACTAGTGCCAAGTAGAGGAGAAGAATCCCCTCCCTCCATTTGCTGGCAATTTTTTCTCTTGTGCAGCTGAAGATATTGTTTGCTGCCTTTGCTGCAAGGGCATATTTTGCCTCAAAAAAATTGGGTCATAAGGTGCTGGGCACATCTAATAGCTTCTGGTAACTCGATTTTTTATTTAAGTTGTCTGGTCCCACCTGTGTAGTTGTGTTCCTTCTCCTACCTCCCCTCCCCCCAAAAAAAGTTACATTTTTATGTGTTTTGAAAGAGGAAGGAAGAGATTTTGAAAGTTGCTGGTATTTTCTTTATTTGTACCCAGATTTTTCACACGAGAATGTTTACCCTGTTGCCATCCCTTTGTTCTGCCATGTGTTCTCACCCATACCATATTTCTTTCTAGGTGGAAGAACTATTACCCAACCTCTTAAATACTTCTCTGTTTTCTAGCAGAAGGGCTGACACTGTTTTGATTTGGCCTTCTCAACATAGTACGAGCATTTGATTTGCTCCAGCCAGGAGTTCCCATGCCAAAAATCTTGGCTGTGTTTGGGATGGTTACATCCCAGATGACGCACGGCCGCTGCCACACCTGTGGGCCTGCCTGTTACTAAAATAGCACATCTGTGGGTGTTGGTTCCATGAGAGCCTGTGGCAGTGGGAAGAGGACTTCCCTCACCTCCCGGAGTTTGTTCTCGATGCCCAGAGCAGCTTAGTGCAGGCAGAGGTGTGGTGGCTGCCGCGCTTCCAGCCATCCAGAAGGTGTGGAGAGGATGCGGCGCTTAGAGCACGAAACCGCCGGGCGAAGTGGGATGGGCACTTGCCTTGGCGTTAAACACTCATGCCTGCCCTGGAGAAGAAGCGAGTCCTGGCGCAGGCGTCACCCGGCTTGCGGGCAGGGAGGCTGAGGAGCCGGGACAGGGAGGTGCGGAGCGGGGAGCGGCGCTTCTCCGCCTCTGCGGGGCAACACCCCGGCTGTTACAGAAACAGCCCTGCATCCCTGCTGAGATAAGGGCTCCTTCCTTGCGTCACTTCGTAGGAATGCCTAAACCTGCTTTCTCTAACAAGTTCGGAAGAAAAAAGGGCAGATAAAGGAGAAGAAGAATATGAGTCACAGAGAAAGAACTGATTCAGGGCAATTCGAGAGAAGCTCAGGGCAGGGTTTGGAGACTGCTGTGCTGTTTTCCTCTCGACTCGCTTTCTCTGCTGCATGCAGTTTTTTCTCCTCTTCGATCAGAGATTTGGTAATCAAGCCTGACCTCACGTTTCCCACAGAAGCAGCACTCTCAGCTCTCTTGAAGGGAAGGGAGGACAGTGCTGGGAGTCTGGGTGGAAATCCCTCTCACCCATAGCATGCTTGTGCACTAGGAGCACCATCAACACTGCTGTGGCTCCAGGAAGGTTGCACCAGACTCCTCTTTGCCCCAGTCCTCCACTGTACAAAGTGCATGACCCATACAGTGGTACTATCTGGACGTTAAGAGCTGTATTTTGTGGGTATTGGGATGTGGGGAGGAGGCAGTGGGTACCTGTTAGTGACCAAGCAACCAGGGCTGTCTTTATGCATGGAAAAGTCTAAGCAGAATCACAGGCAAGTTTTTCATATAAGGGCAGGAGGGGAGCTGAACCAAGTTTAAATAATACAGTAATGCTGCAGATTGGATTTTCCTCTTAATATTTGTGTAACTACTTGTGCCGGGAATGGCAGAGGCCGTGGTGGGAAGGAGAGGGTTTCCCGTGCTGTGCCTGCCTTGCAGCTAGCAGCTGCCAGGGCTTTTTTAGCAGGTGGATGTAAGGGTGCAGCTTACGCTCTGCAAAGCTCTGACTGGACTAAATCCCTAGTGCGTCAGAGCCTGCCTGTCTCCAGACGGCATCTGCCCGGCTCAGCCGTGTTCAGCAGTGGCCGTGTCACCGGGTTGAGCATGGGCCGTTCCCAGTGATGTGACTGGGGCTCAGTGGACCCTGGTTCACAGTGCAGTGTTCGATGCAGCCTTCAAGGAAACTATTCAGGGCCTTCAGAAAGCTTCCTCCAAATCTTTATGTCCCCTGCTCCATGCAGATTCATTCATCTGTCAAAGACGCCATTGATCTCCCTTTCCCCTCGCTGCAGTTCCCTGTGCCTTTGCTCGGCACTGCCAATAACGTGAGCTGTGCTTGGTAGGTTTCCAATGCAGCTTGATTCAAGAGCAAAGTGGGGTAGTGGGTGCTGCAGGAGCTACTCTGGTCAGCCCCTGTGAAGGGGGGAGCTCCCTGGTGATGACACTACAGCCATTTTCTGTCCTTTCCTGTGCTGAGGCAGGGGCTCTGCAGAGCTCCTGCTTTGATGCTCTCCACTGAGGGGAAGGCATGAAACTCCTTGGAACTGCGAGGGAGGGCAACTCTCCCAGCCCAGGGAACAACTGCAAATAAGGGAACACTTGAATCTGATACAAAGATGGAGGCTTCTTCCCAACGGATTCACAGTGGAGTACTTGTTAAAGAAAATTGGCTGCTCTTTTGCCTCTCCCTGGTGTGCTGTGGTGGAAAGCAAGAAAGGTATGGAGGGGAAGGGAAAGGCAGCCAGTTTCTGCTGTTTGCCTACAAACTGAGGACAAAGAGGAAAACTTCAGTTTTTAGGTGTTGCCAGTTGTTTTTGCAACACAATTCTTAGTACAAGTAACAATCAAAGCCCTTTTAGGAAACTACTATCCTTGTGGGTCCAACAGCAGACTACTGTCAACATGGATGCACAATTCATTGGAAATCTTAGAGGTCTTTTACAACCTTAATGATTCTATGAAACTCATGAATATGAGCTCTCACCTGATAAAATGCTTACGGTAAGTGACGGTCAGTTGTTATCTGTCCCATGGGGAAGTTGTTCGGTGACCTGGTGTTACCAGGGGAGATGCCAAGCTGTTGATGAGACCTGCCTGTGGGCTGTGTTTTGCCACCAGAGGACAGTTGCTGTGGTCACTAACACAGTGGGCAGCCGAGCCTGCGCTTAAGCAGCATGTCGTTACTTTTTGGTTTTTGTCTCTCAAGTTTCAACTCTTCACAGACAAGAAGCTTTAAGATGTCAAAACACGAATTTTGGATTTGCTGCTTGCAACAAAGGACTGCTCCCAACAGAGCGGCACTGCTCAGCCCCAAACATGTGCCATTCACAGGTCTGGGTTTCTCACTCTTTTAAGTAAAAGTTTCCATACCTGGAAAAAAGTCAAGTAACTTTGCAGCAGTCCCAAAGCACTTTTCAGAGTGTGCTGGGTATCATTTTGCTCAGGATGGGGACATCAATGAAGTTATAACTTGTTGAATGTCAGGCTGAATTTGGACACAAACCTTTTCTGCTGTTTTTCATGCAGATGTTTTACATGATGGACTGTGTCCCTCCTTCGGTGAAATGATGCCAGCAGTGGGGAAGAAGACTTGGCCTCTCCTTACCAAGAGCCACTGCCTTGCCCTGCAAAAGGGGCTCCCAGCAAACTCATGGTGGTTTGCAGAAACAGCTGGACATTGGCTTCTGGCTGGTCCTCACGGTGACATCCTACCCTGGGGCTGGCACTCACTTTTGCAGAATCTACAACCTTTGCAGGATCCACAACCAGGAAAGAGGATGTATCTCATATTCCTTCTTTCCTCTCTCTATTTTAAGACAGGGCTTTTCAGTCACGGTCTCTCTAGAGATTTTCTTTAGTCTGAGTCTGTATGAATGTGGCCCTTCCACTTAGTGGGGAAGGACAGGAGATGGCATCCACCTCCTCTCCTGGCCAGAGAGCTCAGGCAGCCCATGCTGCCGTGCCAATGAGCTGGGTTGGAGGGCAGAACTAAAGAGCAAGTGCAGAAGAGGAGCCAGACCTCAGCAGGCATCTGGCTCTTTCCCAGCACATTACCATGGTATGCAGTGGTGCAGCTGCCTTGCCTGTTTTTTGTAAAGTACAAAACTGGTAGTTGCTTATTTATCTCATGAGCTGAGGGAAGTGCTAAGAGAGCAATATTTTCCCCTGCAGGCTGCATGTGTGGGTTTTTGCTTTCAACAGTGAAAGAAGAAAGACTTAAAGATATTTGATCTGCAATCTAGCTCTGAGTTGGTTGAATATTTACTTTATTGTACATGCAGTTACTTATTGAAAGCCTTATCGTGGAAGCAAATCAGACAGGAGGCTCATGATTCAAACCCAGGAGGCACCCAGACATGGAGAACGTCACAGGGAGACCGTGCCACACGCAGAGAAACCTGCTCGTTGCCATAAGCTTGCCTATGTCAGGCTTTCCGTGGTGCAAAGGGCAGATCTTGGTGCAGTCACCGTGTCCTCCGGGGCCCTTCTGCATCAAACCCTCCAGCCTGCGGCTACCGTGAGCAGCCGTGCGCTGCCAGAGCCCCTGTTTGTCGTGTGAAGCTGCTGCCACACAGGACAAGAGGAATGCTGCATGTATTTCTGAAATGCTGTAACTGCCCAAAGTAGGAGTTTTACAGAAGCCCTGTAAGCAGGCAGCTTTGTGAGCCAGGAGAGGTGGGGTTCTGTTGTGGGATTCCCTCATGCCTGGTCCAAGCTGGCTTCCTTTATCAGCCTATTCTGCCATGAGGATGATGGCAAGATTTTTATTTACTATTTCTGTCTTCACAAGACTTCTGCAGGCTTCAAGGCTTCTGCTTTTTTTTTTTTTCTTAATATATTATGTTAAAATATGGTGGGCAGATTCAAAACCTGTTTAAGCATGTACATGTGTAGGAGAGAAGGACTGCTTTCCTCAGAAGACCCGGCTAAACTCGTACTTCTGAGTCTTGCAAAAAGAACTGGATAAGAAACCAAGAATAAGCAGAGCTCTTGGAGAAGGCAAGAATTTGGCTGGAAGCTGTGCAGGGGGAGACCCCCAGCAGCACTGTGCATTCATTTTTGAGCACCAGTACAGTGCTGTTTTCCTGACACAGAGCAGGGCTGGGTGCCTTTCTGCAGGTGGGCAGGATGGTGCTGTATTTACCCAGGGTGAGGGCAGTGTGCTGCTTCAGCAATGCCTCCAAAAAAGCAGTGCGGAGTGAATGATGTGGTTGGTTATTAATTTTCTTCTCAACCAGATTCTGCCTCTCTTACGTTTTGCTGTCATTTTTTGGGGGTTGGTAAGACTACACAGCATTCCTCTTCAGCAGAGAAGTCAGGATGGTTAATTTGCTCCAGCAGCCCACAGAAGGGGAACCTTTTTGCTGGCTATTAGAATGGCAGCTGGCTGCAGAGGGCCATGAAAAAGGTGCTGCTGGCTCTTGATGTATTTGGTGTTTTATTTAAAGCTCCACCTTCCCAGAGTAACATGAAGTACATCAAAATGTCAGGTTTCATTATGCAGTTAGTGGTTTGGGAGGAAAATTGAAACACAACCCTAGAGGCTCCCAATCTCAAGCAGAAGCCAAGTGCATTATATGTAAATTCTTGCTTTTTAAGCATTGAATTCTGACCTTTACAATCTTGAGAGCTGGCAACTCTGTGCACAGTGTTACGCTGCTCCTGCTTTTTATCTTTTATTTGGCAGTTTTGGTGTATTTCCAGGTTAAGCCATGGTGTAGCTTAGTGGCTTTGATGCGCTTTCCAAAGCCTGATCCTGCTGCCTTGGGTGCATCTTCACTCTCTGCCCCTTGGTTCTCCCTGGACCAATTCTTCACTCTTGGCCTCCATAGCAAATAGTATAATGGCTTAAAAGCACAAAGCAAGGTAGCCCCCTCTTCTTACTAACTTAGGAGGATCTTTCATTGCCAAAGCTCTGTCAGTGAAGAGCTGGGGCTAGCCTGGGCAAACCCAGCCTCTCCCATCCAGGTGGCTGCTGGTGGTGTGATTGCTGCTGGAGGCACTACCTGGCTTCCTGCCAGAGTCCAGGAAAGTGTCAACTGCTGTCTGGTTGGATGGAAACAGGGATGAGGTGTGAGCCTGCCATATAGCACCTGAGCCCACAAGGCAAGAGTTACAGGAGGGCTCACAAGGCCATCATCTGCACTGCTGAGTACTGGCAGCCATGTCTAGGGGTGATGGTTTTCCCTGCAATGCTGCAAGAAGGAAGACAGCCAGGGAAGGGGCTGCAAAGGAAAAGCAGAGAGAAAAAGTCCTGGAAGTGAGACAAGAAAGAAGAGGGACAGACAGATCAGAAAACAATAAAGTAAAATGGATTACAAAAAAGAAGAACCATGATTTGAGATGTGGTCAGGCTGGTCTGGGATGATTCTTGTCCTGCTGGACATTTCTTTTGGTGGGGTACATGCCAGTGTCTGGCCAGCCTTGAGCCAGGAGCTGCTGCTCGCAACCAGCCCTTCGCTGATGAGGTGATGACAGAGAGGGGATATCTGGGATGTGTCTGGAGTGGATACGGATTTACTGATGGGCACAGCCCAATCCCTGAGGATGAAAGGTGCAGGAGAGGGGAGAAAGCACTGCCCAACCCTTGGGGAGGCTAACATTGCCTTCATGCTGTCATCTGAGGGATAAAGTGCCAATGAGTTCTTCGGCCAAGCAAGTTATCTGCTGCAAAAACTTGGCTCACAGAAGAGATTGCAGGGGTGAGGTGTCTCCAGAGTTTACAACAGAATAGCAGGATAATGTGGTACAAAATGCTTAAAGGTTTTGGTTTTTGTAGCCTTTCACACAATAAAATCACCTATTTCACCTCTCAGCATAGGGCCAGCCCTAGTCTTGCACTGCCAATAAAGAAAATTGGGCTTTAGATGACATCTGCCTCTGGGAAAGGGGGGAGATGCCCAAGCATAATGAATGTGAAATTAGCTGCATCTCGGAGAAAGAATCTGAGTCTGCATTAGTGTGTGATAAACCACCACCACCCACTTTAAAACTACCAGTTGTCTTTGTAGTTTGCTTTTGAGGTTTTTTTTAAACATAAAGACATGTTTGCTGGTGGTGGCAAAGTCCAGGGAATCAAAATGTAGTTTTTAACATTCAGGCCTGAGTTAGCCTCATTCTTAGGAGACTGGTCACTAGTGAAGGGCAAGCTGGTATGTGTCTAAATACCCAATAACCTTACAGCACCTCTGAGTGTCCACAGCCTGTTTTGCACAGCTGCCTGTCCAGGTTTTGAGTAGGATGGTAAGAAGCAAAATAACTGCTTGAGGCCATGGAGCAACTGTCCTTTAACAAGGCAAAGGTAGGTGTGTGTTATCATGTCCTAGCATTTCTCTGCTTGATTGCTGTCTTCCTGAAGTTACAAAGAGTTTATTCATTGAGTGAGTAAAACCAGGGATCTGGTTCCAAAAACTATCACCTTTCAGGGCAGATCTTTCAAAATGCTGGAGAGGAACGAACTACTGCAAACAGCAGCTCCTTGGGGACAGTCTCCACATGCTGCCTCTGGGCAGTGGTGGCACCTCATCAGACTGAACATGGGGAGGGTCAGGCTGTCTGCTGTGGCCATGCAGTTGTGAGGCTTTTTAAATTTTGTATCCACGGCTGGACACCCACAAGTTGCACCGTTGCTATACAGGTACATCATCAGCAGTGAGCAAAAGCAGATGGACCAGGACTTGCTTCTCTCTTAGGACAGCCAGAAGCACTTGACCATGATGAGACTGTCCCTGCGGGGAAGGAGAGCCAGAGCTAACCCAAGGACCCTGCAGTGCCTCCTGCTCCTGGCTGAGCTCGTTTGCCCCCAGCCTGGTAGCTCGATATGGAGGGATGAAGTGCAGTTGGCTGCTGTGACAGGAGGGGTGGGACGGGGATGCTCCAGCCCCTAGCGGGGTAGGGACAGTGCTGCCATGCAGTGACACAGGCAGACCTGTGATGCTACTAGCAACGCCACGATATTGCTGGCTTGGGGGCCACCATGGGTCAGGTCTTAATATGGCTTTGACCGGGACCCCAAAACTCTTTCTTTTCTTGTTAGCTATTAGCTATTATTAACTGATGGGTTTAGTAGAAGCTTAGCGTCCTTAGCCATAAGGAGGTACTTGGCAAGCTCTTTTGCATCCCCTAAGGGCATGTGCCCTCTGTCCTTGCCCTCACTGGAATAAACACTTTCAATTAGAGGGACTCATTGATAAACAAATTATCTCCCCGTTCCTGTAAGCAGTTTCCACTCCATCACTGGATGAGTGTGTTCCCTTACAGGATTTGGGTGTGCTGGCAAAAGTGGGATGGAAATCTCAGCCCTGGCTTCCTCTCCCAGATTTGCCATTTCTCTGGCTAACAAGGCAAGCTCCCTCCTTTGACATCCTGGCAGGAGTCAGCAGAACCCACTCAGCCTTCATAAGCCAGGTTTTAACTTAATTCCTGCCTTGCTGAGGAGGAGTAAGCGCAGAGCTCAACCGTCAGTGTTCTCTGACCTCAGGATCCTGCCAACTTCTTGCAGCCCTTTTCCTCAGCTTCCCATTTTGAAATCGACTTCTGGGTCTGGGTCAGAGTCCTCGGTGCTGCTGGGCCAGTCCCTGCTGCAGGTCTGGCCTCTTGGGGACCCCAGAAGCACTGAGTGCCTGTGTGAGCTGGAACTGCTGTAAGCATGGTGCATAAGCAAGGTCACGGTGTAATTTGGTTTCCTGAGCCTGCACTGTGTTTTAGGGCAAGGCCTATGAACACACCTCTGGGCTTCAGGTGCTGTATAATGCACCTGAGCTGCACGGTGTTCGGTAGCTGTTTGCTCCATCTGGTTTTCCCTTGAAGAAACAAAAGGACTGTGGTGATCAGGGCTAAGCCATAACCAGCCTGGCCTATTTGTAAATTGTCATGTCTCTAACCAGAAGCCTGTGCCAAGAGAAGCAGATGCTCACTGCTGCTGTGCTGGGAAGGTGGCTGGAGCTCCAGGACACCTGGTAGGGCAGCAATAAACCACCTTCTCCAGCTGCTGTGAAAACAGGTTCTCCCATCTGAATCCCAACCAGATTACATGCAGCATGATGAATTAGTACCAGTTAATGTGCTCATCATAACTACTCACAAATGCACTATTCATTTAAATATTATTCATTTATTTTAACTTGCTGCAAGTGGGCAGGAGGGAAGGAATGCAGGGAGTAAACAGTGATTAGCTCTAATTGGCCAAACTCCACAGCTTCATGCAGGAGATGCCCCTGGATGTCAGGGAATGTCCTGTGGTCTCAGCATGAAGGAAGTGGTAATTTTAAATATCATGGCCATCAGGCCAGGCACATGTGCCACGGGGGCTGAGAGCTGGAGCTGCCTGGGCAGTTGCATAGTGCCATAGGGCCAGCCCACACCACTCTTCTCTAAGCACTTTGGGGTGAGAGCTCCCCTTTAATGAGGGAAATAAGGTCCCCCATCTTGGTCTGTATGGATGCTCAGGCCTCTCTGGGCTGAACTCACTTTGGACAAATGTCAAAGGCTCATCTAATTTTATCTTTGTTTCCAACTGTGCAGACTTTTATCCCCAGTGTTAGCCCCTCTAAGTCACATTAGCACAACAAAAATCAATTCTGTGGCTCCCAAAAGGCAGCTCACCCATGGCAGCACTTCTCTACAGATGCTTTGCAGAACTGAGCAGGCCAAAGTGGCTCTTTTAATATTTACATTGGCAATACCCCACACCAGCAAAGGCAGGAGCCCTATAAAAGCATCGGGACAGTGGCTCAGTGGTGAGTGGCCACTGGTGGGGATGAAGGGCAGGTCCTGCAAGCTCAGAGGAATGTCTCTTGTGCACCAGGTCTTTACTTACCCAGAAAATGGGAATCTAAATACAGCACCTCGCATTCCTCTTGCACCCAACTCCACCCTGCCACTGCCTGTGGCTCAAGCAAAACACTGCAGAAGCTGAGGCCATAAGAGACCTCAGAAGGGTTTGAGGCTGAAGCCACAAAAATTATACTTTTTGAAAGTCTTCCTCAGAGAAGAAAAGCAAAGAAATGCTAATTTTTTCTTTTGCTACAGCCATTTGCCTGATGAATAAAAGCAGTGCTTGTGTCTCTGAGCAGAGCAGACGAAATGTCAAGGACTGGCACAGTCAGTACCTGTGGGGCTAAACCTGCTTCAAAACCACTCTAAAGCGGGTAGATTTGGGTAAAGATGTGGATCTCCTTCTGCGGGGTGTACAGAGGGAAACTGCCAAGCTGGAGGTATCCACAGAGGCACAGGAATGACATCTGGAACCCTGGGATATGAAAATAGGCTGGGAATGTGGGGATGTTTGCTCAGGTGTCTCCTGCTAAACTTGCTACTCTGAAAGAGGCATTGATGAGCAGCCCTAACCAGAAGTGGGGTGAGATCCAGCCCAGCAGGTGGTTTTCCCCAGTTCCATGACAGCTCATCCACAGTGGATTTTGGTCTGGCAGGTAGGGAGCATCTACCAGAGAAGGGCACTTCAGGCCCCACAGTGTTGTTTTACACCCACCTTCCTGGTTGTGAACATTCTGGGGGACTTCAGGGTGTTTTTTCAGCAGGCTGATGTCTCAGAACAGAGCTTTGGTTTTGAATAAATTTTTTTAAAAAAAGGCCAAAAAAAAAAAAAAGGTTTTTCACCCAGAGCGTCGTTGAGCACTGGAACAGGCTCCCCAGAGAAACGATCACAGCAGCAACCTGACAGAGTTCAAGAAGTATTTGGACAATGCTCTCAGGCACTTGGTGTGATTCTTGGGGTGTCCTGTGCACAGCCAGGAGTTGGACTGGATGATCCTTGTGGGTCCCTTCCAACTCAGCATATTCTACTATCTATGATTCTATAAGTCTATGATCCATAGCTTCTCAGGGTTTTTGTCTTTTCTCATTTCTGCAGTACCTGAGCTTTTCTTCTGCAAGCTGAGTATTCCTAGTGGGAATCAGAAACAGCTCAAGCCTGTCCATAATTCACCTAGCATGTTTGTAAAGTTGCTGTTTCCAAAGTTGCTGCAGTGTTGACATCTAAGCAAGCAGCGGTGGACAGAACATTCCATGGGCCATGCATCCTGCTGTGCCCTGAAGAGGCTTTCAGCTTTGAGTGCCTGTTTGCCTACTGTAAAATTTAGTAAGGGCCCCTCTGTGCAGGCCATGTGGCTACAGGGTTCATGGAAGATTCACTGCTTGGAAACAGCCTTTGAGGCAAGGAGAGGTACATACAAGTGCCAAGGGGAACAACATCACTTCTGGGGTCGCAGAGAGAATAGAAAAAGGGTGACACTTAGCTGGCACTCATCACAGGCAGCAAAAATGCAACCTCCTCACTTTTTTTCGCAAGGAAAGGAAACTTCCACAAATTTAAGATTGCAGTGTTTAAAAGTATCTTTTTTATCCTGTTTGGTGGAACAGAAAGAGCTTGTGCTTTGCCCTTCTGCAGCTCCACAAGCAACTGGAGGTAGCTGAAGCCTCTCCATGTCTGGGATATGGAAGGGAGTCACCTCTGGGCTTGTGCAATGCTCTGGTACAGCATAACCCTGCATATGCTAGGGTAATGCTCTTTGCTTGCAGTGTGTCTCCAGCTGCTGGAATGAGGAAAGAGAGTGCCAAGGAGGACAGTGGAAATAGGTTCCTTATTTTGCTTAATTTCCTTTCCTGTACCTAAGTTCTTTCAGGGAGCTGGAGAACAGCAGCCATGCTACTAGTTGCCCATATCCCTTCCCAGTTTCTGATAGCCACTGAAATAGAAATATATAGCTAATGCAGGAAGAAAGAGCATGAGCCTTTTCCTCCTCTCTCCTGAGTGAGGGCTGGATAATCCTCCAGATCTTACTGCTGATGCCATGTAGTGTGGTAGTTGAAAAATGACAGGAAGGGGAACAAGAGGCTCAAAGCCTGCCCCTACAAATGGAGAGGATGGGAGGAGGGCTGAGAGACCTCAGTGTGGTGAGGAGGTGCTGTGGGACAGCCAGCCCTTGCCCACTCTCAGCACTTCAGCATTCCACACACCTCTCCCAAGCTGCTGCTGTGGACATGAAGCACCTCCTCCTCTGGCCGGTGTTGGTGGCGTAGTGGTCTCTTCCAAGGGCATTAATGTCACCTTTTGCCATGCTGTGTCTGTCACTGTCCCTTGCGGGTTCCTTGGCACAAATATCTGTCCCCATCACTCCCTGTGTTTCCTCTAGAAACATGAATGTGTCCTGCACTTCCCAAGCACACTGCAGCTCTTCTTCTCTGCTATGTGCTGCCTCCTCCAGCTTCTTCCCCAGTTATATTCAACCTCCCACTGAGTACTCACTGCTAGTCATGCCCTGTGCTCCTCAGTGTCACCTTTCCTCATCACAGCATCTCTTGATTCCCCCCACCAAGTGCCCGTGGTTGAAATGGGAGTGGCAGTGACAGCACAACTCCTGACAGATTATTTCTGTGTTAAGTAAGCAGTCTCTCATCTGCCTTAATGCCAGTCTGCTCTGACAGCAAGAGAAAGGTTTGTGAGCTTCAGGCACTCTCACTGTCCAGAGGAAACATCTGCACACTGATATCTGCTATTACAGAGGTGATCCTCTTCCATTTTAAGTGCGTGATGCTTTAAATTAATGTAAAAAAACTGCAGGAATAGCTGAGCTCGTTGCTCCAGGTTCTATCTTTTATGAGATAGCTAAACACTGGTTTGGTAAAAGGACATATACGTACACAAGCATTCCGAAGCTTCTCTTTCTTGATAGATTTTTCTCTCTATATTTCCCATATTCCTTAGCTACAATCAAGCACATCAATTGATTCAGCTCTAACTGATGTATCTAGGAGTGATGGTTGTTTAACATGTTGTTAGATCACTAATTTAAAAGCAGGTAAAGACAATTAAATTGTACTTGATTATTTACGCTACTTTCTTACTTCTGCAAAACTAATTCCTTTAAAAAAAGCCAAATTAAACAAGTGGTGAGCGTACAGGAAATGAATGGACATTTCAGCGGGCAAAAGTTATCTATAATTATAGAAGTTATCTACAAGAAATCTATTTACATTTAAAGGTTAAACACTTTAAGGAGAACAACTATCTTGGGAATGGTTCTGCCAGTCTGGAATATGATCAGATACTGTGATTACAACAATTTAAAAATGTGGTTTAAAGGATGAAAAGGGATGAAACCTCTGTGAACCTTTCTCCTTCCCAACATGTGTCACTACGCCAGCATTCGCTTCTGAGGGGATCTGAAGCATACACTTTCATACAGTAATAATAATTCTATAAAATAATCAGTGTATTTTAGTATGGATGCAGATTTTAAACCCTTCAGACTCAATGCTTTGTATTTTAGCTGTGGGAACTACTGAACTAGAAATCACACAGGCAAAATTTTCCCTGAGGAGCAGCTTGGTTCAACTCTCAGCTGTCAGCAAGGCTGAGGGTTCTCTGTAAAGCCAAACCTCAGCCATGTGGGACATCCCTGTGTGTAGGACCACATCTGTTGACAGGGGACAGTGGGAAGGGCAGTGCCACGGGTGCCTTGTGTGTGCTGGGGGGTGGTCACCCAGGTTTGCAGCTGGACAGCGATGCTCTGGAAATCACAGCAGACCTGAGCACCTGGGTTTGGCAGAGGTGAGGTGGTGAGAGGCTGTGACTTTTAAAAATTTTTGAAGCCCGTGGCATGGGGAAAATAAGTGGTGGAATGGGATCCCACTTTGCAGCTACACCCCCGAGCGCCCTGCCATAGCAACTCTGCTCTGTGCTGCAGGACAGCTGGTCAGGTCACTCCCAAGGCATCCTTGTCTGAGGGAGAGGTGGGTTTCATCCCCAGGTTTTAGCTATGTGCTCCTTCAGCTTACTAAAGAAGCCAGTAGTTTTTTTATCTTTTAAAATTTGTCATTTGCCCAGACACTTTCCAGTGCTTATCCGAGACGAATTCAAACCTGTTGCCAAATTGCTTTTCTCAGCTGTTTTTTTGTGATGTGTATGGATGTGGAGGAAGCACACACCAAAAACCACTGGAGCGAGCAATGGTGGAGGCAGGTATGAAAGACACTTGGTTAAAATGCAAGTACAGTGTTTTGAAAAATCTTCTATTAGTTTAATTGTTCCTGTTGAATGAATGCAATCCTACACTTAGATAAGCTCCTGAGGTATGACTCAAGCTAGTTTTCTTAGGAGGGTATCAAAGTCTGGCTGACTGTTCTTATTTCTGGCTTTCTAACTCCAGACAGTGCTGAAAGGGATGATGCAAAATCATCTCAGCTGGTTTGATGTAACCACCACAGTCTAAACCAAGCAAAGGCACTGTCGCTTGTTCCCCAGCACATGTTAAACCAGTCGTAGTGGGAAGCTGTCCCAGAGCCAGCTTGCCTTGCCTAGTTACAGCATGTTTTAGTGTTCAGGCACATGATCAGTTTAGGGGAGCACACCAGCCAAACACCTTCACGTTGCCTTTAATCAGTGGCAAAAGAAGACTTTTTCCAGTGTGCAATTTGATCTTATTCTGTTGCAATTCTAGGAGCTAGTTTTGAGGGAAGAAGCCCCCAGAAGCGAGCATTGGTGATGGCTGAGGGAATATGTATGTGCCAACCCTGCTCATCCCATCAAGGTGTTAGAAGTGTGAAAATCACCACAACAAAACCACAGAGCTGCATTAATGTCAGCAGCAGGGGAAAGCTGGCAGTGCAGTAAAGGAAAAAGAGTAAGCCAGCTTGGGAGCCTCAAAATCCTCATCTAGTGGGCAAGACCTTTGAGTGTCATTCCTCTCTTAACTTGAGAATACAGGGAGCAGTCTTCCCTTCACTGAAGGCTAATACTACCTTGATGGGCTTCCCCGGCAGGAAACCTATCTAGTGTGTTATCACGGAGATGGGAAGGTTAAGGTTGTCCTGTGAACCATATACAAGGCAGCTCTGCAAGGGCAGAGGGCATTCCAGGCCCTATGCAGGCAGAAGCATCTTAAAATCCACTCTCAGGTTGCGAAGCACACAGAGAGGTGTGCTCCTTCGAGGTGTATCTCAAGCTGAAACAAAACCAGTGGATTTAGTTCAAACAAATGGCATTCGTGTGTGTGCTATTGCCTAAATTCAGATTCAAGATCCCCAAGGAAAACCTGGAATAATCCAGTTGAAGGGCTCCGTATTTGAAGTGGAGCCTGCTGTTGGTGTGTGGCCTTGTCTGTGCTCTGACAGGAAGGAATTTCTCCAGCGGGATGAACCAGCTGTGGCAGGCATCGCCCTGCTTTGCACGGCCTGACCCCAGCCGAAGATCAGGCTCTACGTGACCTGGGAGCATAGCAGAGTTTTTTCCATGGCACAGCAGCAACTGCTGTGTGCTGTATTTTGAAGAGTGAGTTGAAAGGATCACTGTCAACAAGCAGTGTTGCACGGGGAGCATTCCCCTGCCGTGATGTGGAGGGATTTAGGTACGTAACTCCTGACGCAGCTGCATAATAGACACAATAAACTGGTTTTGCATCAGTCCCTAATACTTTATCCATCTGCCTTCCCTGGAAAGCAACGCTCGGCTCTGTGGAGAGCCACCGCTCTGTGGAGAGCTCTGCCCTCCAAGCGCTGGGTGCGGATGTGGTGGAGAGTGATACTGAACCCCTTCTTGAGTCCCTTCCTCCACAGCCACGGCTGCCCTGAGAGCCAGTTTGGTCCTTTTAAGAAAACTGCTGTGCTCCTCAGAGGGAATTTCTGCATTTAAAAGACCATCTTGCAATTTCTCTAATCCTTCTGTCAAGGCCTCAGCAGTGACCAGGGGTGTGCTTGATCCCTGCCCAGCCGCCCAGTCCCCAGTCGTTTCATCCTTTAATTCAGGTTAATGCTCCAAAGAAGTACTGTACTTATCCCCATTACACAACCACAGTCTGGAGGCATTTCAGGGCTGGCATACCTTATTTTAGCATCAACTCCTCTTAAAACTATTAAGTTCCTGATGCTGTTTGCATCACGTTGATTTATTTTATGAATCAAAGGAAGATAATTTCTCAAGGCTGTAAGGTGTAAAAATCTGTCATAAAACTGTGGCTGTACCTTATTCTAACTCTTACTTTTTTTGCTTTCCTTGCTAAGAGGTGAATTTTTTTTTTAATGACTGGCAGTTTATGGAGAGATTTTAAAAAGTAAGCAATGCATGTGAGTACTCATTGTCTGAACTCCCCAAACTTCTAAAAAGTGCAGCCTGCCTCCTCCATCTCATCTTCCTCTGCTTTCTGGCTGCTGACAAGCCCTCCTCAAGCACAGTGCACTTGTGGCTTCACAGATGCGGCCTTCTTTCATGGTAGAGCCCCAAATCCCTACTAGTGGTGTGGGATTTAGGAGAGAAGGAGGTGGGGAAGGGCCTTCACCTCACAGGAAGCATCCTCCATCTCCTTCCCCTTTCAAACTCACTGCTACTCTTCTTGGCAGTAACCGCCGAGGACCTCCTGCTGGGAGCCCCTTCCTTTGCATTTAAGATGTTTGGAAGAAAAATGGAGCTCCATAGTTGGCAGGGTAGGTTCGTGCTATATAACAAAACCTCCTCTAGAGTATAATTAGCAGAAGGAGGGGAGTCCTCAGGTGTGCATTTCCAGTGAGCAGGCTCCTCAGTGCTCATTCACACCTACCTGGATGGCAGCAACTTACATCATGATGTTTGTACACAAATATGTTAATGCTCCTTAGTTTACACACAAGTGCTGAATCAGAATATGCTACAGTGGAAAGATTTTCCTGAAAACATCTTTGCATTCCAAGAAGAATTTGCCTCTGTATTTTGAAAAACACGGCAGCTGTGGCTGTCCCACTTGTGGCCGTGCTCTCAGACCTTTCTTTCAATCTGCAAACCCACACTATACTTTTTTCCCAGGAGTACAGTTTCCAGCACAGAAAATTTAAGGCTGCTGACAACAGAATTGCTTTTCTTAGTTACCCTTCTTGGGCCTCTTAGATGTGGCCTGTTACCTCCTGGAACCCAAAGCCCAAGGACCCACAGCTCTAGACTGCACGCCTCAGAGAAGAGCTTGGTCTTTAGATCCATTTAGAAGGATGGCTGTCAAATGCGACAGCTGAACTGGCTAGATTTGTTGAGAATCTAAATTTACTTCCTCAAAGTTTGCATTGCAAGCATGCCCTGAGCTTTTCCCAGGCCATTCAGACAGAGATAAGGATTTTTCTGGAGGATGAATAAGCATAGTTTCAAGTCTGTAAAGAAAACAACAGCCAACAGGAGCCGAATAAAGTGTGGGAAGCAATGTTTTATTTTAAAATGTTTGAAGCGTGAATATGCTCAGTTAAAGTAAGACTGTCAAAAATACCAGCAAGTGCCTAAATCCCAGTGTGATGTTAGCTCATTGCCATTCTCCTGTGTTCTCCTGCGTTCTCCCACGTATTTCTGTTCTTGGCTAAGACACAGCCCAACCCATCTGTCTGCAGGGAGAGAAGGGTGTTCCTTCCGTTCCTCCTGGGACTCACTGGGCAGCTGGCATGGAGCACGTGCTGTCACTTTCTTTGATGTATACTACAGCCAGCTCCCCTGCAGATTGGAGGGGCATTTCTGGTGGCAACCTGCACCTGGGTTTAGCCTGAGCTTCCTGTAGGGGTAGTCCTGTGTCAAGGCAGAAGGCGATGCCCTCCAGCCCTATGTTACTGTCATTCATTTGAGCATGACTGTAGAAAAAGGAAAATATTTAATTTCAGACAAGTTAATGAACTCTCATTTTCAACCCTTAGTCCTTTAAATAGCAGGACAGGAAATATGAGAAACTTGCAACATCTGGCAGAAAAGGATAGTAGCTGCTTTGTTCTTTTATGGCCTGTTACCCTAACAATGACGTGAGAATGTGTTGGGACAAACCTGATGAGGTGCTCTCTGCCACGAGGTGCCCATTAGGCTGTTTGTTTTTCCCCTATTTAAAGGTGTCATTTGCCTTATGATGGATCCTGAAAATACCCAAGGTAACCACATGCCCAGCACTGGCTGAGAACCCAGAGTAGAGAATTGTTATTGCAAAGTCTGCCAAATGATTTGACATCTGGAAATTATCCAGTTTACAAATATATACTTTATAAAGAAGTAATGTTCTGCAGGTTTTAGGAAGGATTTGCAATATACCACAGGGGAAAAACACTTTTGCAAAACTAGAATGATTAAAGATTTTAACTTACCTCAGCAACCCTGGTGTGGAGCACCCAGATGGATACTCTGGTGCTAAGACTGGTGACAGCTGTGTCACTGTGTCCTCCTGTGCTCAGGAGATTGGTGATGTGTGGTACCCACGTTCAGCGAGCAGAATGTGGATGGACCCCGATATCTTTTTGACTTGAATTATTTTAGCAATTCAAATCCAGAATGTTATCTTTGCAATGACCCAGGACAGATTGCTTTATTGCTCTTCAGGACATGGGTAGAGTATTTTATACCACTCTCCTTTTTCATAGTTTGTTTCTAGCCTTCCTCACTGGAATTGAACTAAATATAAATCTAGCATGGAGGATGGGGAAAGGGAAAGATGTTTCAGACATGTGTGAAGATCCAACTAAAAGACTGCTTTAAACTGCTTCCAGGTCTCAATCTTAGCCAAAATAATTTCTCAGTATACTCTGGGGAAGACATGAGAAATGAGAGTCATCATTCATAGAAAAATCAGTGTGGAGGATCCTAGGATTTTGTGCCACTTCAGCCACTGAGGAGCACATATTGACGGAATGGTGCTTTGCAGTGCTGTAGACTAAGGGCAGATGGATTTCCCAAAATATACACACACATAAATCAAAAGCAAAATGACATCATATGTTAATGAGCAACTGATTACACTGCAAATAGTGTTTTGAAGCCACATATCTGCAACTTGTAAACAAGACATCTCACTGATCCAAAGCACATAAGACAATGCAGCAACAGCTTTTATCTCCGCAGAGCTGGAACCAGAGCTGGGCCAGCACTGATATAAAATCTGTAATCTAAAAATTAAACCAGATCTTGCAGTGTGTATTCAGATTCAGGAAAGGCTTATATTGCTTTATGGCTAGTAAGACTAATAATAACTCTTACTATGACAAAGTTTTTATTTTTAAAGATACACATCCTCCTACTTCAGCATGCCGATTAATCTCTTCCTGCAATAGAGAGTAACCCAGACTAAATGAGACTTCAATACACAAAGCATTATTTTGGATAAGTGGCCCCCAGATATAATCCCTTCCTAAACACATTTGCACGTGTAAGATTGTGCTCTGATTACATTGATGAGAATGGTCTTCCCAGGAAGGGCCAGGCAGCTATCACAGGTTGCTGTAGCAATTTATACACTTTTCCTTATCAGCATCCTGAGCAGCCCGTTCTGCCTAGATAAGGAATTTGATGCTAAATTCAACCTTCCCGTCTCTGGTAGCTGCTTCCCCCTTCCTGTGAATGCTGTTTACATCAGGGCAGTCAGGACAGGGAATTCTGAGCACACTCAGATTGCTGACTATCCCAAAGCTCCTAGCTGAAAGATGTACGCTCACTATCACATCTACTGCAATGTCTTACAGTAAGGCCATATGGCTTGCCTATAAATAGAGAGTGAAAAGTTCTATGGATATTTTATAAATGCCCTATCACCATTCAAGAGTGAACATTTTTTCCCCTCTGCAGGCAATCACATTTTCTAAGCAGAGGAATTTAAGATACTAAGGAGCTAGAATACTACTGTGCTGGTTTGACCGCTGTGAAAATGCCTTTCCTCCTCTCTGCCTCCCAGTTCTTTAGCAAAAAGTTCTGAAGCTGCAAGGGTTTCAGTCTCATTAAACTCTCTTTAAAAAGTCAATATTTTTTGCTTATATTTGAGTAACATTTATAAACCACTGTCTAAGAGGGTTTTACAAGCCTTGAATATTTTAGCTCTAATATCTAAATATAGTATCTATGTTAGCTGTTATCTCTAAAACCTATCAACAGGAAACTGGTTTCAAAATACTGCAGGAAACCCTGAAAGAGGGAATGGGGAGAATGGATTTACCCCCATCTTCTGGGCCAGCCTGTCGAATTGCAATAATAAAAGATTCCTACAAAGGACACCTCCCATGTGAAGTTTTGTCCTTGCTTTTGGCAAATGGTGGACATTTGAATTTCTCCCTGCAGCACGGTATTTTTATTTCTTTCACTTCTGTGTGTCTTTAGTTTAGAAGCAAACAAAAACCAATGGCTTATTTCTTATCTGAAAAAATGTTTTAACAAAACTTTTCTATATGAAACCTCTCACAGTGTGCTACTCAGCCTTGCTTGTTCCTTTCTGCTCTATTAAACTTTTAATTCAATTGTTTCTCCTATTAGAAAAAATCGAGTAAGTAAAGAACAAAGTGCTACAGAGATCACTTACCTATGGTGTAACTAGGCTAAATTTAGATAATTCTCCCTATTTTAGGAGTAAAATAAGCAAACTTTAGTTTCATGGTTTATGTATGTTTGTGCTTCTAGTTAAAAGCACCTTGTCACTTCTGCAGAAACAGACACAACTTCACTGGTTATTGGAAATAATATTTACTTCCATCCACTTTAAATCTGCTTTGTACACTCAAACTTTCTGGATTCCCAAAGAACTAGAAGAGAGTTCAGAGAGAGAAACTTCACTAACCTCAGCCGTGGCTCATGGATGATGGACTGCCGGATGCAGGTCTTTGGATGATTCTAATGCTGTTTCTCAGACTGCTCTGCAGCATTTCTAGTCTACATTGCTTTCCTACATTGACAGGAACAACTTTTTTTTTTGCATTTCTAGATTTTGGACTTTTACTATTTCCTTTTAAAGAGCTGTCACCTTGGCTGATGTGATATATAGATTTTGTCTTGAACATTACAAGATTCTAACATATGCAACCTCTAGTTGCCAAAATGATTTAACATTTTCAGGGAAAATTAATTTGGGCAGGGTGAAAAAAATCATGAGGAAATTCAGGTTTTCTACCGATGTTATTAGAGGATAAACATACACAAATATACCTACATTTGGACACACACAGAGTTTTTTATGCTTCTTTAGATGACAGTCGAAAATTTAATCTACTTCAGTATTGGTCAAGGACCACTTGAAGACCATTTGGATGAATTCATACAAAAATCAAAGGGAATTGCTACAGATCTGTCTACCCCACTTATAATGACACTAGTAGGAGACAAATGCAAGAAGCCTCGGTCTGTTGAATGTCAACCACTATTACAGAAAAAAAGAGGAGTATGAGGTTCTATTAGCGAAGCAGAAGCCCGAGCTGTAACACTCAGCGGTGCTGCTCTGCCCTCTGCAGACTGGATTGTACAATCACACATTAACCCCATCACGTACTTCAAAGCACATCTAACTCAACAGAAAAAGAAGTTATCAAAGTGAATGAAACACACATAAACACCACTGTGACACTGCAGGGCCTAAATAAGTCAGGAGTACCCCTGAGGCAGCATCTGGCTTCTGAGTATTCTCACCACGTCCACACTGCCAATTAAGTCGGGGAAATAATTACTGCCTGAACAGCACCCACGCCTAGAATCCAAATTCAGAATGAGGTACAAGAAGTATTTATGTTTGTTACTCTAATGTAAGCCACACAGCATTTCTTGATAGTGGAGAAACAAGTTCCAACTCCCATATGCAGAGCAGCTCCTCCCTGGTACTAAGAATGGTTTTCTGCAGCAAGACCCAGGGCACGTGGCCCACAGCAAATGCTTGACTGATACCCCAGGCTACAAGCACCCCTCTTGGCAAGTTGTTTAGCTATATGCCACCCTGCACAGCACTGGCCTCCACCTTTTATCCTCGATAAACATCCAAGAAATGTGGAAAATGCATCCACCTTTATGAGCTCTATAATCTCATGTGCTCTCCTCATGTTCGCTGGTAAAGAATGTTAAAGCTTATTTAATTCTCCTCTATTTGCTGCATCCCCACTGATGTGAGAAAACACACGCAACAGTACTTATTGCTTCTTATGAGCTGGACAATTTCTTTTGTACTAAGGACAAAAGAACCTTAGTCATAACCCTTCTGACAGAAAACATCATTTTTCTAAGGCTTCTCTTGGATAGGAACAATACAATAGAATTCACACAAAACACGATTCAGATTTGTTCCAACTTTTCATTTTATTAAGTGCTGACATTTGAAAAACTTTCTCAAAGCACACAGGCCAAACCCTAGTTATCAGATATGGCCCCCACAAATGAGCAGCACCTAATGTTCCTTTACTCCACCTGTCTGTGGTTATCAGGTGTCACACCACAGACAGAATGTCAGGTCTTCTGAAAAAAGAGCCTGGCAGAAAGAAAAATTTGTGTACGCAGCTCCCAACATAGCACTTCTTGTATTGTGTGACTACCACATGTGCTGGTTACATGACCCAAAGAATCACATGTCAGGAAACAAGAGAAGTGGCAGTCTTTCAGCACATGGCAGCATTTGCAGAATACCTTCAGTACAAAACTAAAATAGATGTTTGGGAAAAAAAAAATCTTTATTTGATATAATACAGTGCAGAGCTTGCAATATGTAATGTTATTATGCTTCCGTAAGTTAAATTTAATGTCAGGTCAATATTCTTAATACTGACTCTTCTGAGCTATATTCACCCTCCATAGTTTGCAGGTAAAACAAGTGAAAGATAGTCAGAGGAGCACATTAAAATTTTATAGAATCTCATTTTGTCATCCTTCATTGCTTTTGTTTTTTTGAGGGATCTGCTGCAGACTAATGGGACAGGCTAGAAAATTTCCAAGCATATCAGTAAGCAAAATAAAAGTCTCAAATTTTCACCTTGCCCATTTCAATACCCAATGGAAATGGTATTATTATTCCAAAGCAAAAAACTGGAGGAAAACAATGCTCACATTTATACTTAGCAACACTGTACTCCAGTACTTCCATTTGACAACAGCTGAATTGCATTCTTAAACAGAATTCTTTACATAATCCCTACTATCTCAGATAACTGACACAGAAATATCACTTAGAGTCTGGGCTACATCTTGAAAACCTTGTACAATCTGACAATACCTTCATCAAATGAACATTCAAGCTCTAGTTTTACCTTTCTTTACAGTCTTTTCATCCGAGGACTTTGGAGTGGTTTGTAACATGTAACTGAAGAAAGCAAAGGAAAGGAAATAAAATCTTAATACTGCTCCTCCTTCCAACAAAATAATTGTATCTAATGACATAGCAATTATTCTCCATTCTAGAAATACACTAAATTCTGAAAACCCGTACAAGAAGCACTATTTCTGTACCTGTTCACAACTTCCCTTGGACAAAAAGCTGTCATATCCCACCACTCTGACCAAGGCCAGAAAGAAGTTAACCACACTTGAATAAATCTGATTATTTCAGGGGAATGTTCAGGGTACAGGAGACACGCTCCTCTTCCAAGTCACATAAGACTTGGTCTCGTTAACTGACATGGGAATTGGATTTTCCCCATTTCCTGCCCACAAATTGCAAGCCCAGCTTGTTTCTATACTGTGGCACCAGTTCCAGTACAACTCTAGCCAAAATACATCCTGTGGAACTACTTGGTCATGAGTTCCAAATAGTCTCGGAACAGAAAAGCCAAGGCAACTCAGCGCTTTTTGAAATGCATTCTTCTAGAAGAATGCAAAGCAGGTTTCTTCTTCCCCAGAGCTTGTTACCCTCTGCTGGATTCTTCTCTTAGGCTTAACGCTGATGCTCTCTAGGCATGAAAGTCACTTGGGCCCACCTGAAGAACACCCAGGAACACTCACTGCGTACAGCCCAGACCAGGGCTACATCTTCACAAAGGACAGAAAGGCAAGCAGAGCTCTTCTAGGAGCTGACCAAGCATTAGTCAACTGGTCTCTGGTCCTGAACCTGCAGTTTTGGACTCCAGCAGATGAAACTTCAGCCTGAAATACTAAATTCACTGAAAACAATACATGACCCTAAATATGCCAGGCAGTACCTCTCCAAAGCCAACTCACCTCTGACTCTACAGCAAGGCTGCATGGGGCACTGCAAGGTGCAGTCTGGAGCACCGAAGCAGCACTGCCAGGCTTCCCAGGCACACTGCTGGGCCTCTGCAGGTTCTAAAACAAGCACTCTTCGAAGGACAAGGTAAGCAGGGTGCAGAGTACATGATGCCTCTGGTCACTACTGAGATCTGCTCTTTCAGAGGGCGACAGACACAGGAACCTCTCTAAGACCATGCAATTGTTTTGGAAAAGCTCAGAAACAGAACAAATGTACAGATTAGAACCACAAGCAAAACTTCAGAAAAAGGGAAATGGCTCTGTATAGCTAGAATTGCCCAAAGTAAGTAATTCTGAATTTATCTGTATAGATACACACACTGCACAGCAAAGACACTGACAGACTTCCCAAATTGAGACACTTTTCAGTGTAGTAAATGACAGGACTGGTTATTCTTTCCTCCCTCTCCCCCTGCATAAAACTCAAATCTATATTCTGTGTTATTTATACATAATGAAAAGAAAAAGCCCATAAACTATAGTGACATTGATTGTAAGCAAGACAATTCACCAAATAACAATGTTACTGAGGGAAGGGAGTGTGCTGAAACAGGACAGTTACGCTTTCTGAATATACAAGTTTTTAAAGAGAAGCTGACATGAAAGCTAAGTGAAACTAAAAAAAAATCTGAATTTGAACATCATTGGGGATATATATTTTCTCACTCTTAAAAGCCTGAGCCTTTTCCCCTTGAAAATATTGATAAAAGAGTAACATGCCCTTCAGAATATCTTTAAAATTGCATATTTAATAATTGCACAATAACTTGTTCATCTCTCGTGCAGTGAGGGCTGAAGAGAATTTCAAGAAATTCATTGTGGTAGAAGTCCTTAGTCAGCAGAAAGTGCTCTAAAGAAAGCAGTAGAAACTGGAAGAAAATCTTCAGCACCTGCAGCTTTGGCTACTGGTAGGTAAAATAAAGTTTTGGGGTGTGCTGAAACCTTTAAGATGAGAGCTGATCTCACAGTAATTTTTAAAGAGATAAACAACCACTTGCTCATTAACAACTATGTGCAAAGAGCAGGATTCACTTCTGTGCAGAAATTCATATGCTTGTGTGTCACGGTTATTTCCCAACCCACCATTTTGAGTCCAAGATTCTGCAGACATGGGAAATATGGCTCTCTGCTAGATGTAAGGATCAGTCTCAAGGTGCTTTGCCCATGACCAAGTCTGTTACTTCCTCTTCTTTTCTTTAACACTACTGAGTATGAGCTTTAACCTCATTTAGCTTCCAGAAAGCCTCCAAGTTGGTTATTTCTCCTAATAATTAAACTCCCCACACTGATAGCAAGACAGTTTAAAAAAAAAAAATTCAGGTTGAAATCTGGGTGCTATAATCTATTTCTAGATCTAAGTGTTCAGTTTTCCATCTGTTCTCAGAAAACTGGGTAGGAAACAAATTGATTTTAAGAGCCATTTCCACACAAGGAGGTATCCCACACAAGAAGACTTCATTCTCCGTGTTTACCACAAACCCACCGAAGCTGCTGCTCTGTTTGAAGGTCAGTTAATTTATCAATGGATCTCCAGCTGCACTGACAAGCATATGCACGTGCTCCTTTCTTCTTTATCATCTTTGCTCTTAGTTTACTGAGCTCAGGCATGTTATTCCTGCCAAAAAAATGAATTCATCTTAGGATCATGCTGGGTTGTTTTGTTTTTTTTTTTTTAAAGAAAAAATATTCATGAAGCCATTTCAAATCAGAAGGCATCTTAAGGACAATTCTGACATGGATGAATTTAAGGATATATTTGAATTCTGTTTTGAACACAATCCTTTCCTGAGAGCAGTCTCAGTGTGTAGTTGCTGTGTTCTCAGATCAACTACAGATTAATGTTTTTGTAAACAACGTTATCTGTTGGGTTTAGAGACTTCCAGTTAGCCTCCAGAGAAAGAATTGAGAAGAAAACCAGGCAGAGCTAATTCTTGTGTTAAAAAATTATCCAAAAATGTGTTTATCTTATCCAACTTACTGTAAAAATTGCTATGCATAATGGGTACAATTTCCCAGTTAAACTTTTGATCAGGAGCTGCTACTCAGGATGGTTGTTTAAGTGACTGAAATGAAATGGCCATAAGATGGTAGATGGTACATCAAACCAGAAATAATTCCTGTGCAGCCATTAACCACAACAAATGAAAAATCAGCATGGCTATGACAAAAACAAGTTGTTTCAAAAAATCCGAGCAAAAATGTAGCTTTTTAGCTATCTCTGCTCTCATGACCTCCTCCTGGCCATCAACTACTGGACACTGAATTGCTCAAAAACAATATTAACAAGCCCAATTAAATAAAGAAAACCCAAAACAAGTATCAAGGCAAGAATTTTTAGAAAAATTCTTGATCAGACACCTATTGATGGAAGGAAAATGTTTAATCCTGTTTGCTTTCTAAATTTCAGGTTCGTCAAAATAAACAGCTAAATATCTTGCTAAAGATTACAGATTTGAATCAATGTTACAAGTATATGATGCTAATGCCGCTCACGTGGTTTTTTTCTTTTTGTTTCATTTATTAATTTCAAGATCTGAGAAGCAAAATAATTTTGACTTTGGGTAAATAAAAGAATCCCACCTTTGTTTAAATCTTTTCCACTACCAAACTCATCTTAGGAGACTAGCACAGCATGGTATTTTTAAAACTGCTTTAAATAATGGGAAAAATAATGGTATTCAATAAGAAATACAAATTTTGAGACTGGAAGAAAAATACAGGAATAACCAAAGATGTAACATGGGAAAAATAATGGAAAAGGAGCCGATGTCTCCATTAATGTCCTGCTCTGGCTGTCACAACCCTCACTGTCCAAGAATGTACTCTGAACATGTCCACCTCTTCCATCAGTTAATGGGCACACACAGAGACTGTACTAAAATAAGAGGAATCCAAATTCGACGTCTATTAGGAACGTGCCTACTACAGTACCTTTCACTGAGTCTTGGCACTAGCTTTAGAGAAACTGGAAAAAAGAACTCCTTAATTTTAAGTCTTCAAAACCTATTTAAAGAATGAAAGACATCACAATATAAGCAGAAAACAAAAATCCCACCTCTTCATTTAACCAAACCTTGCTTCAAGAAAGAAATCTGTTAAAAAATAGAGCTATCTGATTTTCACTGAACATGATAAAACACTTAATAGAGGAAAAAAGAACATCTGACTTGAAACCACCACAGTCCATATGACTGAAGGTGAGGTGCAAAGCACACGCTGAACAGTCTGCATTCATGTTGTCGACATTGTAGATACCCTGCAATGGTTGGCAGAGGCCAATCCATTGCATGGATTACTGGCTTATTTCAGCAATAGGCTGGCCTTTTGATCCATGAAACTTGAATTCTTTTTAAAAGAAGAGGGAGAGTCATGGGAGAAGAGATAGAAACGGATGAAAACAGATTTTGGGAGATGTTGCTTCCCTCTCCCCACAGACTTTCCTACCTGATCCCAAACAGGTAGCATGTATGCTTCTTTTTAGGTGACACAGCAGTGCTAAGGGCTTTTCATCTTTCCTGTTCTTATCGAGCCCCAAAGCACAGTAACACAACACTAATACCCACCCCAGACACACCTGAAAAAAAGATAATCACAGGACTGATCCCAGACGTAGTCATTGAAAAGTGATACACGGAAGTCACAAGCAGTACAACGCAGCTGATCACACGTTCTGGACAAAGAAGAACAGACACTCAGAGAAGCTGACTGATACAATATACATTGATCACAACTGGGTTAAAGTACAACACTCACTCAGAAGTACTACAAGCAACATCGCCTAATCTTAATGCTTTTACATCTCTAGCATGTTCAGTATTAATTTATGATTTAATTATATGTTCAGGTATTACTTTTACAGGTTCCTATCCTCACTGAACGCATAAAATAAACTGATATTCACTTGGTATATTCTCTTTAGTCTTCCTCACTGGTACAGCACCTGGACAGCACCCAAATATGTGTCGAGTACAAAATTACTACAAAAAATGCCACATGGAAATGCAATAATGTTCTATAGGATGTTGTGGATAAATCATCAAAGTACCTCTTCTGCTAAATTCAGCTGCAATTGCAAAGCACTCTGACCATGTTCAGTTTGGGTTCTGGGATGATTTCAACCAGCCCACTGATTTAAGTCACATACTTGGCATCACACAGAAAGATGAAGAGAGGCAGGAGAAAAAAAACCAATGCAGCAGCAATTTCCTTAACTACTTGTTACTGATTTTTGGTTTCATGTCTCATTTGCAAGCATCTTTCAACACCTCAAACAAAGGTCAAGTGGTCAACAACAGAGGACTGGAAGGGACCTACTGATTTCAATTGCAGTTACAGGCAGCCACTTCTTTAGACGACTGTAAGGCTGTCCTTCCCAGTTCAAATGCAGAATTTTGTACCACCACAGAAACACAGCTGTGAATAAAAATAATAATAAAGCAAGTAGCACATATTTTTTTCAGGTTTCCCACCTTTTAGAAATATTTGTTCCTATCCCAGATGGTGAAAGGCTTCCACCCAGGTACACTGGACAGCATCTATATGGATTCATTAAAAAATATTAAATTACAGCAAAACAGGTTGGAGAAAGCAGTACAACATTTCTCCTAGCTTAACAGTGTAGTATGTATAGAAAAATATTTATTAAATATAGGCAAAGCATCCAAATGCTTGTAAACAACAGAATTTTAAAATTTCCATTACCAAAGTGTTCAAAGAAAAACTCTACGAAAATCACTCTCTATGCCAAATATACAAGGGTCTACATATTGCAGCATTTGATAAATGTTTATGTCCATAAGGCAAAGGAAGATGTTGTTCAACAGCTTAAATAATTAATAAATTTAGGATTAATTATTTTGACCACATGAAAACACATTAACAATTCTTTGAAATTACCTGTTTATCTTTGTTTTTCTTTAAAAAGACTGTTTCTCTTTTCAGTGCCTTTCTTAAGAAATATCAACACAGATTAAACAGCAGCAGTATTATTAGACTGATGAGAAGTTATAATCAAGCAGTGTCCAACAAGCCTGAACATTTTTCACCTACCTTTTCCCATGTGCCTGTACAACACCACTATTTCTTTCAAGTGTGAGACTTGCAGAATTAGACTTCAATTTCTGTTTAAAAACAATCAAAGAATAAAATGCAGCATTACAGCAAAGTCACGATATTCTGTTTTACTTAATAAGCAGAAGCCAGAAAATCTCAGTCACAGAGGAAGGGGACTAAGACTTTGGGAATTTTCTTGTTCAAGTTTGTGAGGCTCTGAAGTAACAGGTAAGTGAGGAACAACGCTTCTCTTCCCATACTAAATTTCCAGCTCTGGCTGAAGGAATTCCACACCACACAATCACTCAGCCTTTACAATCAAGACTTAGTATTTCATGCCCTCCTTTTAATAATTTTGCTTTTAAAACCAGTTATAATTTGGAACCCTCTCCCTTGATGTTTTTTAGCTTTTGTTTTCTTAAAACCCATCAAGAACTTGGATTACTCAAAAAGATAGAATCTTTGAAAGGTTTCCTATTTGCTGCATGCGGAAGAGTTTATTTGAATTCTAGAATATTAGACCTCTAGATCCTAAAAGGGAAGTTCTATGGATATAAAATAATAAAATTATACAAATTTACTGGCATAATTCTCTCTCCCTCAGCTGTATAGAAGTATTTTTTGTTGGTTCAGATTTAGCCACTCTGTAAAAAATCAAAGACAAAACAAAAACAATGTCACTCATGAAAATCAGGGAATCTGCAGGAGGTTATAAAGTATTAGTAACACCATTTTCTACTGTTGATACCCGAATGAATATCTATTTTCAATGCCTTCTATCATTGTAACTGTCTTGAGATTGTAAATTTGTGGCTTCATCTCCATCTCCTGCTGTGAAATGAGAAGTCATTTGAAGAGGATACAAAATGGGGAGCAGTGGTTGGTGTACCAGATGACTGCGCTGCCATTAAGAGGGACCTCAAACGACTTCCAGTAATGGGCTGAGAAGAATCTCTTCCAGTTCAGCTAAGGTGAAATGCAAACTCCAGCCCCAGGGGAGGAATAATCTTTATACACAGAACACCATGTGGGCTGGCCAGCCAGAAAGCAGCTTTGCAGAGAAGGCTGTGGGAAATTCGGTCGATAACACGTTGACCGTGAGCCAGCAATGTGCCCTTGCAGCACAGAGGGCCTACAGTATCCTGGGATACATTAGGAGGGATGTTGCCAGCATGTCCAAGGAGGTGATCCCTCCTCTCTACTCAGCACTGATGAGACAGAATCACAGAATCATTTCAGCTGGAAGGGACCTTCCGCTGCTCAAAGCAGGGTCAATTTCAGCAGCTTGCCAAGGACTCTGTCCAGCTGCGTTTTCAAAACCTCCACAGACTGAGACTCCACAACCTCTCTGTGAAGACTGTCCCTATGTTTGACCACCCTCACAGTAAGTAAAGTGTTTTCTTGTGTAGAGACGGGATTTTGTGTTTCATTGTATGTCCATTGCCTCTTGTCCTGTCACTGGGCACCATGGAGGAGAGTCTGGTCCCTTCTTTACTACACCCATAGCTATTTACACACACTGATAAGATCCCCCTGGAGTCTTCTCTTCTCCAGGCTGAACAGTCCCAGCTCTCCCAGCTGCTCCTCATATGACAGGTATTTCAGTCTCTTAACCATCTCCGTAGGCCTTTGCTGGAGGTTCTCCAGTAGCTCCATCTCTGTCTTGTATTTGAGAGACCAGGACGGGACACGTTACTCCAGATACGACCTCATGGACATGGCTGGAACACTGTGTCCAGTACAGAAGAGGCATGGACATAATGGAGTGGGCCCAGGAAAGGACCACGAAGGTCATCAAGGATTTAGACCATCTGACATCCAGGTATAAGCTAAGAGAGTTGGAATTGTTTAGCCTGGAGAAAACAATAGTCAGGAGAACCTTATGAAGGTATGTCAGGGAAGAATAAAGAAGACGTAGCCAGACTCTTCTCAGTGGGGATCACTGAAAGGAGAGGCAATGGGTGCAAACTGAAGCACAAGCATTTCCACTTAAATGTATGAAAAATCTTTACAGCTTGCAAGGGTGGTCAAACACTGGAACAGGCTACTTAGAGAGGCTGCAGTCTACATCCTCAGGGATAATCAAAAGCTGTTTGGACACAGTCCTGGGCAACTGGCTCTAGGCAGTCCTGCTTAAGCAGATGGTTGGACCAGATGATTTCCAGAGGTCCCTCTTCCAACTGCAACCATTCTGTGATTCTGAGCATTAACACGATGCTCTATTTTGAACTAGCATTTCCTTTAATTGCCTGTTATTGCCTAGGTAAGAACATCTCTTTATAGCTCTCCTGTTCCTCACTACAGGATTACTGCATTTTCCTTTTTGCTTTATTTTCGAAGTTTATTCTACAGCTTGTTTTCATACATGTTTTGCTTTACAAGTTTTAGCTTATGGTGCTTTTACTTCCACTGTTGAACCTGACTTGTTCTGAATTTCTCCAAACCCCTACTCACCGGAGGTGTTTTCGTAAAGCTGCTGTCATTACAGATCTCATCAATAATGTCATCTAGATCTTCTTTGCTGCTGCCAGCACTCATTAACACTTTAGCTGATCTGAAAAATAAATAAATCTGTCTTCATTTTTGTAGCAAGACTACAGCAGTTCTAAGAACTGTGAGTTAGAAAACATAAACAGTTACAGCCTTTTTCCTCTAATTTTTTTTAGTATCTCAGTTAGGCCATCCAAATCATGACTGAACAGATGTAAACTGCAGGATAACACTCTTTAGTCCCTGTTGAGTTCTCCCATCATAGGTCTTATTTTTCCTTGCTTCTTTTATTTCCAACCACTTCTAACCCTGAATAAAATTATGACAGTATAACCCATGCTCCACTTACTGGGCAATTAATTGGACAACCCTGATTTTTCACATTTAGCTTCAGCAGCAGGAATACGAAAAGGTCAGAGGAAGGTCTCTACTGAAGCTGTACAACTGCAGGGGTCCTGAAGAGAATTCCTGCCAAGCTGGATGCATTTAGAATGATCACCTGCACTTTGCTTTTGCTCAAGTAACACTCGAGTCCGCTGTTTGCTAGCTCTTTGTCAGAGGGGCCTGTAGTATCGCTGCATTAACCAATCAAGAACAAATCTACTCCTGAGAAAGAAGAAAACGGTGTGATTTTTTTTTCAAGATTGTAATTAGAGCGACTAAAATTAACTGCTCATCTAATCCTTATGCAAACAACGTGGAAGTCCAGTAATGTGGCCAAAGGTGGTGGTCTTGCATTAGTCATTGGATTCTTCAAGATTCTTTCCTGAGACTGCCTTCCGAAGGGAGTCTGAGATGTCTTTGAGGGCTGGGATGTAAACCTGATGGTCAGGATAGAAACCCAAACACAGGCAAAGATGCCCGTCAGGGCCAGGATGGAAACCTGATGTCTGGGATGTAAGCCCGAGGGCAGGCAGGGATGTTGGACACTGAATGCTTGGCAGTACTGTCAGCAATGACCACTCAGGACCAAACTTGCTGGTATTCTTATCCTTATTATGAAAACTGTGGAATTTGAGGCAGATACCTCAAAATGCAGCGTGTGAGTTAAGTGCTTACTTTAGCAGATACGGTTAATAAAGTAGGAACAGAAAAATTATGAACAGAAAAAACAGACCCAAGGGAACAGCATGAAGATGTGTCAGGGGAGGTTTAGGTTGGGTATCAGGCAAAGGTTCTTCACCCAGAGGGTGGTTGGGCTCTGGAACAGGCTCCCCAGGGAAGAAACCACAGCACCAGCCTGACAGAGCTCAAGAAGCGTTGGGACAGTGCTCTCAGGCACATGGTGTGACTCCCGGGGATGGTCCTGGGCAGGTCAAGGAGTTGGACTTCGATGACCCCTGTGGGTCCCTTCCAACTCAGAATATTGTGATTTCTGTGAAATGACTTAAGTATCAAGAGAATAAAAACTTTGATAATGCTATTGCTAAAGTTCTTCCTGCTCTAAATCGCAAGATTTTTAGATACTTGAGGTCAGTTATACACAGAGAGCTATCATGAGGTCAGTTACAGAGCCAAGTAATCCCCAACCCTAACTCAAGAGCCACATTAGTGCAGCTTTTAACGCCATATTTAATCCGAGGTTGCGGCACACGCAGCAGACAAAGACTGCCTGAAGTAACTGAACTCGCTGGCACACGATTTGGGTCTTTAAAATACAGCGGCTGCAGGTGACGCTCGCTGACCGCCTGCCCGGTTCCGGCTCCCGAACCCGCGTATTTTGGGCTCCTGAGAGGTCTGGTGGCACGGGGCCGGCGGGGACGGGCTGCGCGCCCGCGGGCGGCCCCTCGCTCGGCGGGGAGGGTTTTGAGGGCGGCCGGACCGCGGCGGGACCGCTAACCTGCCCTCCTTGGCCGCCGCGGGCTCCTCCTCGCCGCCGCCGTGCCGGTGGCACAGCCGCCTCTCCACCTCGTCCAGCAGCCGCTCTAGTTCCTCGTCCGCCATCTTGCCGCCGCGCCGTTGCCAAGGCGGCGCCGGGCGCCGGTGGGGGCGGGGCCT
>VWPU01019006.1:0-12940 GCA_013398955.1 Callaeas wilsoni
GGTGGGGTCACGGTGGGTTTGAGAGGGTCCCGGTGGCCGTGGTTGGGCGGGTTTGGTGGGGTCACGGTGAGTTTGAGGGGGTCCCGGTGGGGTTGGGGGGGCCCCGGGGGCGGGGGGGGGGGGGGGGCGGGGGGGGGGGCGGCGGGGGGGCGGGGGGGGGGGGGGTTGGGGGGGTCCCGGTGGTCTGACGTGCGGCTGGTGCCAGGGCTGCGCGGCCGCCCGGCAGCTGGGAGCCGAGGGATACCTGGAATGCTCGGCCTTCACCTCGGAAAAGAGCGTCCACAGCATCTTCCGGACCGTGTCCGGCATCTGTCTCAGCAAAGCCCCCCCGCAGCCGCCCCGCAGCCCCCCCCGCAGCCTCTCCAAGAGACTTCTGCACCTCCCCAGCCGCTCCGAGCTCATCTCCTCCACCTTCAAGAAGGAAAAAGCAAAAAGCTGCTCCGTCATGTGAAGGGGGGACGGGAATGACCCCACACACACACACACACACCTTTCGGCCCCCTCCAAGCCCCCGGAATGGGGTGGGGGGGGCTGGACGGGGCCCTGGTGCCCCCCCCAAAGGAGGGTGGGGGGCTGCTGCCCTCCCCTCGCACCATTGCCCTGCCAGCCCCCCAGCCTGGGGGGCTGCCCCCATGGGAGGGGGGCCCTGGGGGGTGTCGTCACCTGGTCCCCAAGCCTGAGGGAGTCCCCGGGGGGTTTGGGGCGCCCGGGACCCTGGGGACATCAACCCAGGGGTGTCCCTGTGGAGTTTGGGGTGCCCAGACCCTCAGGGACATCAACCTGGGGGGGTCGCTGTGGGGTTTGGGGGACACAGGGACGCTGTCCTGGGGATCCCTGTGGGGTTTGGGGTGCACATCATGGGGCTCATCCATGGACTCATCCTGTTTTCTCCCCCTTTACCCCATCCCTCATCTGCTGCTTGGCCCTGGGGGACCCTGGTGGGTTGGGGAGGGGGGAGGGGGGCTGTTTTATGGACTGTCTTTGGGGGGGGTGTCTCTGTTCCATGTCAGTGTTATTAAAAAGCTTATTTATTATCAGAAATATAACACCTACCTATGTGCAGCCCTGCCTGGCCCTGTGTTTTGGGGAAGGATCCTGGTTTTTGGAGGGTGTTGGGAGTTTTGGGGTGTGTTGGTGTCACTGGTGATGGGTGACACTGAGATGAGGCTGTTCTGTCACCCCTGGGTGCTGGCAGCAGGCAAAATCCCTGGGGTGGGGTGTCTTTTGGGGGGTGCCAAAAGGGTCCGCCTGCCTCTTCTGCTGCCCCCAAACTCTGCCTGGGACCCCCCTATCTTGTGAATGGAGGTGCAGCGGGGGTCTGAGGCTCCTGCAGGGACACTCATCTGGGGGTCCCTGGGGAGTCCGGGGTGCACAGGGCTGTGGGGACACTGACTTGGGGCGGTCCCTGTGGGATTTGGGGTGTGCAGGGACAGGGGGGACACTGACTCGGGAGGGTCCCTCCAGGATTTGGGGTGCTCAGGGCCGTCACGGCCCCGGGGGCCTCATTTGGGTATGCAGGAGGTCCCTGCGCTATGTGGGGGGCTCAGGGACGCGGGGACACCGTCCCGGTGGACTCGTTGCGGTGGCGGGGGGGGGACTTGCCGTGCGCGGAAGGATCACGGGGAGCGGCGGTGCCGCGACCGCGCAGGGGCGCTGAGGCCGCGCGGGGCATGCTGGGAGTTGTAGTCCCGTGGCGTCCCGGCGTGCCCCGCGGGCCCGGTAGACATGGCGGCGGCGGCGGAGCGACGGCGCTGAACCGGGACTGCGGCGGTGAGCGGGCACCGGCGGGAGTGGAGCGAGGGGCATTGCAGGAACCCCCGGAGCACCTCCTCGGGGTCCAGGGGCTGGAGGGCCCTGGTGCCGCGGCACCGGGCAGAGCCCCGGTACTGGGCAGCAGGGGCAGGGCCTGGAGCGTCGTTGCGCCGCGTCCTCCGGGCCTCCCGGAGCCCTTTCGGGGTCCCCCAGGCCTCCCCGCGCCCACCCCCCGGGCTTTCCCGTGCTCTCTCCGGGTCCCCCCTTCCTTCCACGTTCTCTCCTCGGGGCCCGCCAGCCCTTCCCGCTCCTTCCTGGAGTCCCTCTGTGCCCTCTCGGGGGTCCCCCAGGCTTCCCCACTCCCTCCTGAGGGTCCCTTTGCGCTGTCCCCGGGTTCCCCACCTCTCCCTGCTTCTTTTTGGCGTCTCTCTCTACCGTCCCGGGGTCCTTCAACGTCTCCCTATTTCCTCCCGAGGGTCTTTCAGACCTCGCCACACCTGTTTGGGGTCTCTCTGTGGCCCCTCTGCGTCTCTCGACCCTTCCCTCTCCCTCCTGGGTCTGCACTGCTGCCCAGTGCCCTCCCTGGGTCCCCCTCTGCACCCCAAGTCCCCTCCCGGGGTCTCGCCGCACCCCTCCGAGCCCCCACCTCTGACCCCTCCCCACAGATGGCCGGAGAACTGGCGGACAAGAAGGATCGGGATGCATCCCCGGTGAAAGAGGAGAGGAAACGTTCCCGCTCCCCGGACCGGGAGAGGGAGCGGGACCGGGACCGCAAGGGCTCCCCGGCCAAGGACCGAAAACGACACCGATCCCGGGACCGGAGACGGAGCCGCTCGCGCTCCCGGTCCCGCTCCAAGTCCACAGAGAGGTGAGCGGGGTCCAGGGCTCCTTGGGTTTGCGGGACGAGCTTTGACGGCCCCACGGAGGGTGATGGGTGAGTTCTGGGGTCACGCTGTGATCCCCTGTTGCACAGGGATCGGCGGCACAAGGAGCGGGACCGTGACCGCAGCAAGAAGGAGCGGGACAGGGACAAGGATGGGCACCGGCGGGACAAGGACCGCAAGCGATCCAGGTGGATCCTGTTGCTTTTTTGAGGGGCTCCTGCTCTCCCCTAAACCCCTTGGAGGCTGGGGATCCCCCAGGGCTGTGTCCAGTGTCTGATTGCACGCTGTTTTCCTTGGAAGTTTGTCCCCGGGCAGGGGGAAGGATTCCAAGTCTCGGAAAGATCGGGATGCACGGAAAGCAGAGGAAGAGGAGGAGAATGCCCTGAAGAAGGAGAAGGTGAGGAGGGGGCTCGGCTGGGAGTGGCTCCGGGGGGATCCAGGTCCCTGGTAGCGGTGCTGACATCTGACCTCACTTCCAGGCGCAGCCGCTGTCCTTAGAGGAGCTGCTGGCAAAGAAGAAGGCAGAAGAGGAGGCAGAAGCCAAGGTGGGAGCAGGACAGGAGCCTCTTTCCTCTGCTAAGGGTGTGGATGTTTTGGGGGGACACTGCAGGAGGGACCCCATGAGGGAACAGGGAGGATGGGGATGCAGAGGGAGCTCAGAAGGAAGCAGGGAGTGCCAGGGGACACTGGGAGGGATCATGGCATGGAGCAGAGATCAGGGCTGGGGGAGTTGGGAGGGTACATGGGGGGCTCTGGAGGCACAGGAGGGAGAGGGGAGGCCTGGTGGACCCCCAGGAGGGAGTAGAAGGACCTTGGGAGGGAACGGGGAAGGCTGAGGGGTCCAATGAGGAACACAGCGGGACCCCAGGAGGGAAAGGAGGGCTGGGGGACACAGGGAGGGAGCAGAGAGACCTCTGGGAGGGAGTGGAGAGGTCTGGGGGATCCAGGGAGGGAGAGGAGGAACCCAGGAGGGAGAGAGGAGGCCTGGGGGACCTCGGGAAGGAGCAGAGAAGGCTGAGGGGATCTCCAGCAGCACGGGGGTGACAGCCAGGCCCAGCGTGACGCTGCCTCTCTCCCATCCCAGCCCAAGTTCCTGTCCAAGGCGGAGCGGGAGGCCGAGGCCCTGCGGCGGCGGCAGCAGGAGGTGGAGGAGCGGCAGCGGCTGCTGGAGGAGGAGAGGAAGAAGAGGAAACAGTTCCAGGAGATGGGCAGGAAGATGCTGGGTAAGGGCTCATCCCTGGAGCCCCCCACGCAGCCCTCGGGGTGGGTGCTGGCTCTGAGCCCTTTCCCCTGCTCCCCAGAAGACCCCCAGGAGCGCGAGCGCCGGGAGCGCCGCGAGCGCATGGAGCGGGAGACCAACGGCACCGAGGACGAGGAGGGCAGGCAGAAGATCCGGGAGGAGAAAGACAAGAGCAAAGAGCTGCACGCCATCAAGGTGGGGCTGGGGGCTGGTCTGGGGCGCCAGGGGGAGGATGGAGGGTCCCGCTGAGCCTGGGGTCCTGCAGGAGCGGTACCTGGGGGGGGTGAAGAAGCGCCGGCGCACGCGGCACCTCAACGACCGCAAGTTCGTGTTCGAGTGGGATGCGTCGGAGGACACGTCCATCGACTACAACCCCCTGTGAGTGCTGGGGTGCCCCTAGGGCTGGGGGCGTCCCTGCGGGGTGCAAGGCAGCCTGCAGCCCTGCTCCTGATGCTCCCACCCTGCTCCAGGTACAAGGAGAGGCACCAGGTGCAGCTGCTGGGCCGTGGCTTCATCGCCGGCATCGACCTGAAGCAACAGAAACGGGAGCAGTCACGGTTCTACGGGGACCTGATGGAGAAGAGGCGGACGCTGGAGGAGAAGGAGCAGGAAGAGTGAGGTTTTGGGGAAGCTGGGAGGGTTCTGAGGGGTGTGCGGGGTCCTGGCTGGCTTCGCCTGGCTGGGATGTGGAGCTGGGCTGCAGCATGTCCTGCAGGAAGTTGGCAGAAGGGTTCCAGAGGCACAGGGTGAGCCCTGTCTCCTTCCTCATCTCCTTGCTCACTCCCTTTTGTCATCCCTTTCCTCACCCTGCCCTCGTCCCCCCGCTGTCCCCCTTCCTCACACTCCTGTCCTCGCTTCCATTTCTCCCATCCCCTTTTCTTCTCCCATTCCCTTTTCCCTTATCCCCCTTTCTCTATCCCCTTTTCCTCATTCTGCTTTCCCAATCCCTCTCCCCTTTCCCTCTCTCTTTCCGCCATCCCTTCTCTCCCTGCGGCCAGGGCGCGGCTGCGGAAGCTGCGGAAGAAGGAGGCCAAGCAGCGCTGGGATGACCGGCACTGGTCCCAGAAGAAGCTGGACGAGATGACAGACAGGGACTGGCGCATCTTCCGCGAGGATTACAGCATCACCACCAAGGGGGGCAAGATCCCGAATCCCATTCGGTCCTGGAAGGACTCCTCCCTGCCCCCCCACATCCTGGAGGTCATTGACAAGTGTGGATACAAGGTGGGCACGGAGAGGAGGAGCTGGGGAGGGGGAAGAAGGGGTCATCAGGGATTCGGAGAGTGGGGACAGGGGAAGTTCTGCTCCCAACCTGCTCCCCCTGGCAGGAGCCGACCCCGATCCAGCGCCAGGCCATCCCCATCGGGCTGCAGAACCGGGACATCATCGGCGTGGCCGAGACCGGCAGCGGCAAGACGGCGGCGTTCCTGATCCCGCTGCTCGTGTGGATCACCACCCTGCCCAAAATCGACCGGTGCGGGGCGGGGACGCTGCCCGTGGGACGGGGTGGAGTGGCAGGGTGACGTGGCAGAGGGGTCGGGACAGGGTGGCACTGCCAAGGGGTTGAGGCAGGGTTACAAGGTGATGTGGTGGAGGGGGTGGGGTGGCACTGAAGGGCACACGTGGCACTGGGTGACACAACCGTGTCCCGCCACGCTGCAGCATCGAGGAGTCGGACCAGGGGCCCTATGCCATCATCCTGGCCCCCACCCGTGAGCTGGCCCAGCAGATTGAGGAGGAAACCATCAAATTCGGGAAACCCCTGGGCATCCGCACCGTGGCCGTGATCGGCGGCATCTCCCGCGAGGACCAGGGCTTCCGCCTCCGCATGGGCTGCGAGGTGAGCGGGAGGACGGGCTTGGGGGGTCCCGGGGGGATGGCTCAGCCCCGGGCTGCTCCCACCAACCCCCCCGGCCCCCCCAGATCGTCATCGCCACGCCGGGCCGGCTCATCGACGTCCTGGAGAACCGGTACCTGGTGCTGAGCCGCTGCACCTACGTGGTGCTGGACGAGGCCGATCGCATGATCGACATGGGCTTCGAGCCCGACGTGCAGAAGATCCTGGAGCACATGCCCGTCACCAACCAGAAACCCGACACCGACGAGGCCGAGGACCCTGAGAAGATGTTGGCCAACTTCGAGTCCGGGAAGCACAAGTACAGACAGGTGGGTGTGGACGAGGGGGGCCTGTGGGGCTGGGAGGGGCTCCGTGGGGTGGGGAGGGACAATTTGGGCTTTTGGGGAAGGGATTGAGGGAATGGGAGTCACATTTCTGCTCTGTGGAGGGATGTTCCTGCCCCACAGTGGGTGTTCCTGCCCCATGAGGGGTCATTCCTACCCCACAAGGGGACATTTTTGCTCTGTGGGGAGCATTTCTGCTCCATGGGGGACAATCCTGCCCCCCAGGGAGATGTCACTGCTCCATGGGGAATGTTCCTGCTCCATGGGGGAGCATTCCTACCCTGCTGGGGTCCTTCCTACCTCATTGGAGGTTGCTTCTGCCCCATGGGGGATGTTCTTGCCCCGCTGGGGTCATTTCTTCTCCATCGAGGGATGTTCCTGCTCCACGGGAGGAAATTCTTGCCTCACTGGAGTCATTCCTACCTCATTGGGGGATGTTCCTGCCCCACTGGGGTCATTCCTACTTCATTGAGGGATGTTCCTGCTCCATGGGAGGAAATTCTTGCCTCACTGGAGTCATTCCTACTTCATTGGAGGATGTGCCTGCCCCATGAGGGATGTTCCTGCTCCATGAGGGGCAACATTCCTGCCCCATCAGAGTCATTCCTGCCTCACTGTGGGATGTTCCTGCTCCATGGGGGGATGTTTCCTGTCCCACCGGGGTCATTTCTTCTTCACCGGGGGACATTCTCCCCCTCCTGGGACGTCACTGCCCCGTTCCCTTGCAGACTGTCATGTTCACGGCCACCATGCCGCCGGCCGTGGAGCGCCTGGCCCGCAGTTACCTCCGGCGCCCGGCCGTGGTCTACATCGGCTCCGCCGGCAAACCCCACGAGAGGGTGGAACAGAAGGTTTTCCTCATGTCCGAGTCGGAGAAGAGGTGAGGAGCACGGGATTTGGGAGTGGTCTGGGGGTTGGAGGGTGAAGGGGACTCTGTGGGCCACTTGAGCTTCTCTTTGCCCAACTCTCTTCCTCCTGTTTGTCCTCTGCAGGAAGAAGCTCTTGGCCATCCTGGAACAGGGCTTCGACCCGCCCATCATCATCTTCGTCAACCAGAAGAAGGGCTGCGATGTGCTGGCCAAATCCCTGGAGAAGATGGGGGTGAGTCTGGCCTGGGAGGTCACCCTGAGCCCTGTCCTCCTCGTCCCCCACGTGGGGACTCCCCGATGTGCCCCCCGTTGACCCCCCCCTTTTCCCACAGTACAACGCCTGCACCCTGCACGGTGGGAAGGGCCAGGAGCAGCGAGAGTTCGCCCTCTCCAACCTGAAGGCCGGGGCCAAGGACATCCTGGTGGCAACAGACGTGGCGGGGCGTGGCATCGACATCCACGACGTCTCTATGGTGGTCAACTACGACATGGCCAAGAACATCGAGGGTGAGGCTGGGGGGCTCTGAGCGGGGGGTGCCCACCTCCAGTGCTGCCTGTGCCAGCGGGGCTGTGCTGCCCGTGCTGGGGATACTTGGCCCTGGCGTTTGCTGCACTGGAGGGGCTTTGGGGGTTTGCCCAGCCCTGGTGCTGCCACACTGAAGAGGTGGTGAGGTTGCCCAGCCTTGGTAATGGCTGTGCAGAGGGTGCCTGCCCCTGGTACTGCCCTCACCACGGGGGCTGCAGAGGTGCCCAGCCGTGGTTCTTGAGATGGAGGGGGTGCCCAGCCCCGGTGCTGAGGGTGTGCGGGGTGCCCAGCCCCAGTGCTGAGGGTGTGCCCTGGTGCTGCCTCTGTCAGGGGTCTGGGGGCTTCCTGGCATTGGTTCTTGGGGTGGGGGGGTGCCCAGCCCCAGTGCTGCGTCACCGAAGGGGCTGTGGGGTGCCCGGCCCTGGTACTGGGGGTGCAGGGGGGCTTCAGGGCGTGCTCAGCCCTGGCGCTGCCCACACTGAGCCCTTCATGCCCCCTCTCCAGATTACATCCACCGCATTGGGCGGACGGGCCGAGCAGGGAAGAGCGGTGTGGCCATCACCTTCCTCACCAAGGAGGATTCCACGGTGTTCTACGACCTCAAACAGGCTATCCTGGAGAGCCCGGTGTCCTCCTGCCCCCCCGAGCTGGCCAACCACCCCGATGCCCAGCACAAACCGGGCACCATCCTCACCAAGAAGCGGCGGGAGGAGACCATCTTCGCCTGAGGCCTCACTGGCCCCTCTTGGTCACCCCTCCGGGGACAACAGGACCAGCAAGTCTGCCAGGACTGCTCTGGCTGTTCTTTTCCCAGCTCCTTGTGCAACCAGGACTGCCCCCAAGCAGAGACTGGGGCTGGTATTATCCCAAAATATCCCCCCTGTTGTCCCGGTCCCCCTCCCCACTCTCCCCATGGAGCGGAGGAGCTGCTGGAGGCTCTTTGGGGGCCGGTTCCTCCCTGCTGCCAGGGCGGGGCTGTGTTTTGGTCTGTCCTGAGAACTGTCTGCACCTCATCCTTTGGGTTTTTGGGGGTTTTTTTGTAGCTGAAGCTCCAGGCCGCAGGAATAAACCGGCAGCGGCGTTACCAGCGTCGCCTCCTCGTCCTCTCCCTTCCCTGGGTGCCATTGCCTAACCCCTGGGTGCCACCTCCCATGGAGACAGGAGGCAGCAGTGCCCAAAAGGAGCACTTTGGGGTGCTCAGCACCCACCAGCACTTTCCCTCCATCCCCCTCAAGCAGGTTCCCCCATGTCCCCTCCACAGACACCAACACCAGCACCTCTGAGCACTCGTGTGTTTCTGAAACCAATTACGGGGAAATCAGTGCTTTCTACAAAAGAAATTATAACAAATCTGTGGCCCCCACCCCATTTCCCCCCCCTCCCCACCAGTAATTGCCCCGGGGGGGGCTCAGCCCACGCCAGGACCCCCGGCCGAGGGCAGTGGGCGCCGTATTTACAGGACTGTGGTGGCGTGCGGTGACAGCGTGGGCAGGGGGACGTCGGGGGCAGGGCAGTGGGTACAAGCGTGGAGCAGCCCCCACGCCCCGTGCAGCCCCCCCACTCTGTCCTCCCCATCTCGGGGGGCAGGAGCGGTTTGGCTGCGGTGACCGGGGCGGAGGGAATCGGTGCAGAGCGAAGCGAGTGGTGTGACCCACTCCTCCCGAGGGTCCCATGCAGGGGTGGGGAGGGGGCAGGCCAGGTCCCGGGGGTGAGCAGGCACCTTCCTTTTCTTCTTCGGGTCAGTGCGGCATGGGGGATGCTGCTACAACTGCCCCCCTTCCTTACCTCCCCTTTCTGGGGGGAGCACCCACTGTCCGTGGCAGCTGCCCTGCGGAGAATGAGCCAACCTGTGATGCAGGGCCCGGGCGGGGGAAACTGAGGCAGGGCGAAGGCATTTGTCTGACCCCAGGTTCCCCAAAACTTTGACGGGGAGTCCCGGGACCTCCTGGCCGCCGGGCCCCCACCCCCGGCTGTGCTTATGGCTGAAGACGTGCCCGGGGGCCCGGGCGAGAGGAAGCTGCCGGTGCGGAGTTCGATTGTCTGAGCACCCCCAGCGCGGGGCTGGGGCGAGGCGGGGAGCGCCCGGGGTTTGGGGGGGCCGGTTCCCAGCCGTGCCCTCCCCTCCCCACCCCTAATAGCTGTCCTTGGCCCAGGGCCGGCTGCGCTGCCAGTTCCTGTCGTGGTTGCGCTCGCTGGGGCGCTCCGGCGTGCCGGGACCGCTGCCGTGGTGCCGGTGGGGCTGGTACAGGTCGGGGTAGGGGTCCCCGTACTCCTCCTCCTCCTCCAGGTGCCGCGAGCTGCGCTGGGATGTGGCTCCCCAAGGCTGGGGCGAGGTGTCCCCCGCCTCATCCGATGGCATCAGGCTGTCGTGCTCCAGCGGCGAGTGCTCGCCCCGCTCCCCCAGCAGCTGCTGGCTCTGCAGGCAGGGAAGGGCTGCGGGGGCGGTGCGGTGGGGGCTGCGTGTGCCCCCCGGCCCTGGCACCCTGTGCTGGGTCCCCGTGGCGAGCAGGGAGGGGCTGCGTGCCCCCCACCCCGGTCTGTGAGCCCCTGTGCCAGCTGGCCGTGGGGAGCAGGGAGGGGGCTGGGGAGCTGCGTGTCCCCCCAAGCCTAGACACCTGTGTGCTGCGTCCCCATAAGGAGCACGGAATGGGGCTGTATGGCCCCAATTCTGACCTGTGCACCCCCACCCTGTTCTGTGGACCCCTGTACCCGTGGGGAGCAGGGACGGGCTGTGGGGACAGTGTGGGCGGCTCTGTGGCCTCCCCGGCCCCAGCACCCCTGTGCTGAGTCTCCATGGGGACAGTGGGGGATTTTGTGTCCCCTCCACCCCATCCCCCCGTGTGGCAGTTGCCAGTGGGGAGCAGGGAGGGGGCCACAGGGTTACCTGCAGGCCCGGGAGTCCGGTGGGCGAGGGGACAGCGTGGGGGGCGTGTGGCGGGTGATGCGTGGCACGCCAGTAAACCTCCAGGTACTCAGCCAGGTGCTCACAGGCATCCTCCAGCTGGTTCTCATCCAGGATCACGTCAAAGAGCTCCTGGGGGGCAGGTGAGAGGGGTCAGGGAGGCCTCGGGGATCCCTCCGGGCATCCCCAGGCTGGGGGGACCGGCTGGCTCACCGGGGGACACTGCACCAGCTTGTCGGCTGCCATCATCTGCACATTGAGGTGCTTCACCTGTGACTTGCCCCTGGACTTGATGAGCCGCTGCAGGACCTGGGGAGGGGAGAGGGGAGTGACAGCACCGCGTGGAGCAGCCAGGACCGCCCCAGAGCCGTGGTCACCCCTCACCTTGGGCGAGGACACCTTGACATAGACGATGATGGGTGCCAGCGAGGTCTTGGCCAGCTGGGCTGGGTGGTTGATGGTGTCAGCATCCAGCACCACCAGCTGCAGGGACTTGGCCAGCTCGAAGATGCGTTCGATCTCACTCTGCACCTCGGCTGGGGGGACACGGGGGGGCTGCGTCAGGCTGGGCTGGCCCCCGGAAGGGGGTTCCTGCACCCCCAGGGTGAGCCTGGCCCCTCACCAATGCTGGAGCGCGTGGTGGAGCGCTCGAGGATCGCCTGCTTGCCCAGGTTGTTGAGGATGGAGCGCTTGGCCAGGGACAGGTCAGCTGTGATGTGGGTGATGGAGATCCTGGGGAGCACAGGGACACTGTGGGCACCTGGGGACCCCCAGACCATGGAAGCAGGGGGGTTCTGGGTGGGGTGACGGTCTCACCTGCCATCGAATCTGTGCTTGAGGAAGTCGAAGAGGGCTTTCTGCATCATGTCGGTGACCTGCCGTGGGGCCGCCAGCCCGGTGAGCCACGGCAGATGGCACCGGCAGGGAGGTGGCAGCCGCTCAGCACCCTGCCGGCCGCCCTCGGCCCCACCATCTGCCCACCGCCAGCACACGATGGGCAGGGAAGGGACAAGGGGTGCAGGCCACCACCCCGAGGGCACAACACGGCCACCCCGCAGCCCCTCCATACCTCATATCCTTTCAGTGAGGGCCCCACCAGCACCACGGGCCGCATGGAGGGGACCACGTCATAGGGTGGGATGTGCTGCGTCTGCAGGGGTACGGGAGGATGTGTCAGTGCCCTGTGCTCCCACCCCCAGCCAGGAAGGGGTCAATGAGCCTATTCCAGAGAGTCACGGCATCCTGGAGCCCTCCCAGATCAATAATCAGGGAAGAGAAGGGGGGTCTCTGCTCCCACTCCACCCCAGAAGCAGCTGCTCTTGGCCCTGCCTGCAGCCCCCTCCCCACCTCCCCCTGCCCAGGGCACAGCCCTGCACCTGGGACTCACCTGCTTCTGCTTCTGCTTGGCTTGGGGAGAGAAGAGACAGAGGTTGGTGACAGTAAATTGGGGACCCCCCAAGACACCCACACTTCCTCTGGGCCAAGATCCGCCCTTACCTAAGGAGGGGGGAGGCGATCGCCGGCTCCCACTGTCGCCGAGGCCCGAGGCATTGCCAGCTCTCCTAGGGAAGAAGGGGGTGAGCGAGTGCTGGGGGGCCTGGAGTGGGGCCAGAGGTTCCCATCCCTACCTGGCTTTCTGCTCCTGCTTGAGCCTCATGGCTTCCAGGCGCTGGGGGCTGGGGATGAAGGCGATGTCCCCCCCCTCCTTCACTAGGCGCCCGATCCACCAGTCATTGCTGTACTTCTGGGTGAGGACAGGGCAGAGGTGAGACCACAGGCGGTTTCTGGCCCTGAACAGACCCCCCCAGCACCCCAGCTGACCTCCTTGATGTGCAGGAAATCTTTGGCTTCAAAGTTGATGGCGGCTCCCTGCACTGGGCACTCCTCGTCCAGCGCCCCGCAGTAGCTGACATTGGTGCGCACAGCGAAGGCGACCGGCTTGTGCTAGGGTTTTTGGGGGGTGATCAGCACCCCCAGGCCCTGGCAGCAGCCCCAGGCCATGCCCTGGGTGTCTCCCCATCCATACCTTGGCCCTCTCGAGCTGCTGCTGAGCCTGGCTCTCCACCTCGCGCCGGGCACCCTCACGGTCCTCTTCCAGGGACACGTCGGAGTCCAGGGATGGGCGGCTGGTGTAGGAGTCCGCCGAGCCCTGGGGCAACGGGGCTGAGTGCCAGGGGGCTGTGAGGGGAACCCCCACGAAGAGGGACCTCGTGCTGACGCGGTGCCAGCCTCGGGAGGGGACCCTACTGACCCCCTTCCAGCTCTCGGGGGTCCAGGGTGGCATCAAGCCGGGTGTCAGGTGGCATCACCCAGCACAGCTGCCCTGGAGTGCAGCCCCCACGTGCTGGGGGGATCACGGGGGAGACCCCTGAAGCCCCAGGGGTGGAGAGACGACTCCTCTCACCCTGGAGATGTGGGGTCTTGCCGCTGCCGCCCCCACCCTGGGGTGCTCAGCCCAGCACCCTCGGCTCCCCCTCCCCGCCGCGCCGGTATTTACCCACCGCCCGCTGCGCCTCTTCCAGGCGCAGAAGCTGCGGTGAAATATTTATAGGTCCCTGGATGTAGCTGAGCCCCCCCCCCCCCCCC
>VWPU01019008.1:0-11265 GCA_013398955.1 Callaeas wilsoni
CTTTTTTTTCTCCTTCCTTCTCTGAGACCAAATGCACATTGCTTTAATATTGTTGTTTGCAAGTTTCGCTCAGTGCCAAATCCAAGTCAGTTCAGTTGTTGCCAATAACTACTGTTCTGTTTGCAGAGACCTCTGGATAATCATTATTAGCCCTCTTATTACTGCACAGAGATTCAAAACAACCTCCTCCCTTTTCCCCTGGATGGGAGTGGGGTGGGCAGGGACTGGCAGCACATGGGGCAGGCAGCTGCCAGCCTCGGGAGGGGCCTGCCCCAGACCCAGTGCCAGCCCCACGGGGCACCCCAGGCAGGCTCTGGGCCAGTGGGGCTGGGGCTGCACGGGCAGCTGAGGGCTCCTGCCCCCCAGCTGTGATCGAGAGGGGCCTGCAGCGCTGCAGAGACCATTTCCACCACTTGGATGACACCTGCATCAAAGAAGTGTCCATGCCCCTCATCAGCCCCCTCGTCTACCTGCCCATGCAGTTCAGGTTTCTCTGCCAGGTGGTCAAGGGTGATGTGTGGGACCCATCCCCTGACCCTGTGCTCTCTTGAGGGGCAGCTGCAGTGATGCCTGGGGATTCTGGCTCTGCTGCCACCATCCCCATTCCATGCCTGCAGTCATGAACTACTGGTGCAAGGAGAAGATCCCAGTGGACTACAACTCCAGGTGAACAGTTCCAAACACAGCCCTAGGCAGGAATTCAGTGCCAGCATCCTCTACCAGGTGTGTGCCTGGGCACCCTGTGGGTGCCCATCCCTATACCCAGGAGCAGAGTGGGGGCCAGGTGTGAGAGACTGGAACCTTAAAGGTTAATGACTCAAAATTGACCTTGGCAAAAGCAGCAGGTGCTTTGCTGAGGCCAGGCTTGCATCCTCCAGCCAAAGGGGAGGAGGAGAGTTTTTGGATATGTGGTGGGGAAACCTCTGATGTGCATAAGATACCCTGGGGCAGAAGGGGTGCCCACCCCCCACTCGGGGATGACCAGGACAAACCAACCTTTGTTTAGCAAGGAGTTGTTCTTGAGCCACCTAAGGGAGAAGGCCCATGAGAAGCAGATCCTAAGAGGTGGCTTAAATGTTTTTTATCGTGGCACTGTGCTCCCTTAAACAAATGGCTCAAGTGGTATCAGGACATTCACCTGTAAGTCATATCTTAGAAGGAGTTATAAATCATCAAAGACACCCAAAGTGCCCCCAGACTCATTCCCAGCTGAGTGGGGAGGTCATCACAAGGGGTGCCAAACAATAGGCTGGAAATTGATGCCCAGGAAGTTCCACCTGGACAGGAGGAAGAATTTCTTCCCTGTGCAGTGACTGAGCACTGCAACACATTGTCCAGAGAATATCGTTCACTGGAGATATTCCAGAACTGTATGGACTTGATCCTGTGCCCTGTGCTCTGGGCCGGCCTTTTTAAGCAGGGAGGTGGGACCAGGTGACCCACTGTGGGCCCTTCCAACCTGAGCCACTCTGGGATTCTGTGATCACTCTGTGCCCACAGCGTCCCTCACCCACCTTCTACACAGCCCTGACCAATACCTGCCCCATCTGCATGGGCGCCCTGAGCGACTGGGACACCAGGGACGAGGAGATGTGAGCAGAGAGGTTCCAGGGAGCCCACCTGAGCCTGGGGGGCTGCAGCTCACCCCTGCTCCACCCGATTCCTGCAGGGACTCCAGTGACAAGGAGGCAGCAATGAGGGTGTGGGGCCGGGCACCAGGACGTGGCTGGAGTCCCAGCCACACAACAGAAGCTGGGAGATGCTGGATGGGGAGGGGCTGCCAAATAAAATAGCTAGTCCTTGAGGCGCCACAGTCCTGGCACCCTGAGCCCACACCCCGTGGTGGTCCTGACCTTAGGATACCCCCAGCCCAATGCTGCTTCCAGCTCCATCCTGGCCGTTCCCCCAGTCCCTCAGTGTCCCCTTCTCCAGCACCCTGGTGCCACCATCTCCGTGCCCAGGGTGTCCCCAGCCCCTCCACATCCCTGTCCCTCCCTGTGATACCGTCCACCCCTCGATGTCCCTGTTCCCAGGCACATGATGCCCGTCTTCATCCCCATGGTGCACTCAGACCTGTCCCTGTCCCCACAGCCCCTCAACGCCCCCATCTCTATTTCTATCGTGTCCCCAGCCCTGGGAAGAAAGTGTCATGTAGGGCAGGGGCAGCTCCGTGTGTGCTGGGAGCAGCGGGTGCTGCATGACAGAGACCTCGGTGGTGCTGCTGTGGGCAGGAGCCCCATCCTCCCCATCTCATCCTCCAGTGCAGCGAGGACCCCCGCCTTCAGCATCCCCCCTGGCAGACACATCGCACAGACCCCACTTCACGCCGTGCGCGGGGGGTTGAAACTTTTATTGCCAAGTACCTTCAGCCCGCGTATCCCTGCTCCTCCTCCTCCTCGCTGCTGTCCTGGATGAGGCCGGGGTCCGCAGGGCCGCAGGCGAGGCAGGTGCCCCCCACCTCCCTCCAGCACGGCTCGCAGTACAAGGCGCCGCAGTCGGGATTGGGGCAGGGCCGGTGCCGGGGCGTCTCGAGAGTCCCGCACAATGTGCAGCTCCGGCGCAAGCAGCGGCGCAGCCAGGGCCAGCGCCGGCGGCACCACTCCAGCAGCGACGTCCCCTGCGGCGAGGACGGGCCCGTGTGGGGCTCGGGCAGAACGGCTGCAGGGTCAGGGGACAGTGGCAACCCCACCCCTGTGTCCCTGTCCCCACTCACCAGCCCGGGCGGCTGCCGTGCTTGCCGGGCTATGCGCCCGCGCTGCAGGTGCAAGAAATTCTTCCGCTGCCGCAGCAATTTGTTGTACAGGAACAGCACTCGAGTCTTCTCCCTCTGTGCCAGCAAAGATCGTGAGGGGCGGGTGGCTGCGAACACAGCCCGCCCAAAAGCGACCCCAGAACCCACCCTCGGGCTGTGCCCAGCCCTCAGACTGCTCACCTTGGGGAAGTAGAAGGCGGCGATGGCGCGGCGCAGGCGGAATGGGTAGACCTGGGCCAGGCAGAGCAGGGCCAGCGCGCCCAGGGGCAGGCAGGTGTCCAGGTACTGCTGCCTCGTCATCTCGCTGGGCTGTGGCAGGCAGGCTGGGGACACGGCACCAATGGGAGCCCCCTGCGGCAGCCCCTGGCCAGGCGTGGGGCTGGGGGGTCCCATCCCTGGCAGGGGCTTACCGAGGTTAGAGGTCTCCACTTCGGAGTCAAAGGAGGTGTTGAGGACCCCGATGGTGGTCCGCAGCAGCTGCGCCATCAGGGATGTGCCCATCACGTTCACGGACAAGTGGTGGCTGGCTGTGGGGTGGGAGGATAGGGAGGCTGAGGAGGGGATGGGAGGGCTGGGGGGTCCCTGCATTGCTGAGGGGCATGGTGGGACCGTGGGCCTGCCCTCCAGGGCCGTGAGCTCACCTTGGTAGGAATACTCTACAAAGGAATGATGCTGGATGATGCTGAGAATGCTGAAGATGAGGTGGTCCAGGCCACAGACAAAGAGGAGGAAGAGCAGGAGTGGGATGCACCTGAGCAGCTCCAGCACCTGCAGGGAGCAGGGGAGCTGTCACAGCCTGCTGTCCCCAGCCCTGGCCCCCCTGGTAACCCCCAGCTCCTCACCATGTGCTGCCGCTCAGGCCGCTGCATGGCCGGGTGGCATGGGAAGATGAAAGACGAGGTCTCCTCCCGGAGCAGGGGCAGCAGCGTCTGCTTGTTCTGGATGAGGGGCAGGGGGTGGCTCAGTGCAGCCTCTGGGACACCCCACCAGGGGTGACAAGGCTGCTCTGCACCCCCTTCCCCCCACCCAACCTGCTCTCCACGCCGGGCGTCGATTTGGCAGAAATAGGTGGTGATGTAGCAGTTGTCAAAGCCGATGTTGTGACAGTATTGATAGGTGTAGTAGAAAGCCCTGGTGAGAGAAGATAGGTCAGAGGGGAAGGAGGCACTGGGCACAGCCCCCAGGACCCCTCCCTTGTCTTCATGTCCCCTCTAGACCTGCTGCCAAAGAAGTCCCCCACCCCTCTGTGACCTCCAGCTGGCACAGGGGTGTCACCCCCACCTCCTGACCATCCCAAGGCTCACGAGAAGAAGACGAAGAGGAAGGTGAAGGACAGCAGCAGGCGGAAGAAGGAGACAGCCAGGCCCAGGCGGGCACCTTCCTCCTTCAGCTGCGCGGTCACCTCCTCCCGCAGCTGCTCCGCTATCTCGGTGCCCACCAGCATCTCATGGTGCTCCTCCTATGGCAGAGGGGCGGTGGGGCAGGGCAGGACCTGGCCCCCACCCTGGCCATGGGCTCAGGGGACAGGTACGCACAGAGTGCCCAGGCACTCACCTGGTAGGCAATGCTGGCGCTGAATTCCTGGCCGAGGCTGTTGACAGAGCTGTTCACCTGGTCATACACCTGCCCGAAGTTCCCATCCACGGGGATCCTCTCCTTACACCACTGGTTCATGACTGCAGGGATGGAACAGGGACGGTGGTGGCTGTGGCTGCCGTGACAGGGACTGCAGGGGCCGAACTGCATCTGCCCCTCCAAGGGAGCACAGGGTCAGGGTCACCTACGTTTGACTGCGTCACAGAGGAACCCAAACTGCATGGGCAGGCAGACGAGGTGGTTGATGAGCGGCACGGTCACTTTTTTCATGCACATTTTGTACATTTTCTGGAAATGGTCTCTGCAGCGCTGCAGGCCCCTCTCGATCACAGCTGGGGGGCAGGAGCCCTCAGCTGCCCGTGCAGCCCCAGCCCCACTGGCCCAGCCCCCAGCCGGGGTGCCCTGTGGGGACAGCACTGGGATCTGGGACAGCCTGCTCCCCACGTGCTGCCAGTCCCTGCCCGCCCCACTCACCGGCACAGCGAAGTTTGGTCTTTGTCTCATACAGCTCCTGGGTGCTGGGGGCCCGGTGGGTGCCTGTGTCTGGGTGTTGCCGCAGGTCGTAGCCCTCCTTGCTGGCCACCTGCTCGTTCAGCTCCACAAAGGCGTGTGAGATGTTCTGCATGTCAGTGTTGAGCGTCTCCCCGCTCTTCTGCCATGACACACACACAGACACAGGCAGAGGCTTGGTCCTGCTCCCCCGTCACCCAGCACCCACTGCCCCAGACCCCTCCTCACCACCAGCTCTTCCATGACTTGGCGCAGGGGGGCTGTAGATGCCTGCCAGAGATGTCCTGTGTGGTTGACCTGTAGCTCCACCACACACTCCATCGAGCGCTTTGTCTCCATCAAGTTGTACCAGAGGTTCGCCCCGGGCCCTGGTGGCAGCAGGGGTGGCTCAGAGCCCACCAGCTCCCAGGACACTCCTGGGGGACACAGGGATATGGGGGAACCATACCATTGTAGATGGCAGCAAAGACAAAGGAGAGAACGTACAGCCGACCCTCCTTTCCCAGGAACTTGGGGACCATGAGCAGGTTGGCACAGCGGAAGTGGGGGGACGTGGCCCAGCCCAAGGCAGTCACTCCTGTGCAGAGCAGAGAGCTGACCCCACTGTCCCACAGAGAACCCCCTGGAGCTCCTGACGGCTCCCATCACCTCAGTCCCCTCCCTGCCCCATCCTCACCTGTCAGCCCCCAGGTAAGCTTCACTCTCTGTGTCTCTGGCAGGTCCAGAGGCATGATGAGGAGATAGCAGAGCCCTGAAACACCCAACAACGTGTCCTGAGCTCCCAGTGCCACCAGCCCCATCCTGTGCCCAGCACCAGGACACACTCACCAAGGCCAAGGAGCATCCCAAAGCCAGCGCCCAGGAAGACCTTTCTGCAGCGATACTCGGCCGGCCGGCTCCAGAGGAACTGGCTGCACGGGCCAGGCAGGACTGAGACCACCACTCGCTTCAGGGCTGGGTGGGGAGGGAGGTGTCAGCCCTGCCCACTCCCACTGCCCGCAGGCAGCCCTGGCTGGGAGAGGAGTGGGAGCAGAGCTCACTTGTGTTGGGAGGTTTCTGCCTCCTGCGTGTCTCAATCCCAGCCAAAGACTCTTGCCCAGGGACCACTGGGTCCACAGCTCCAAAAGCAGGAATGTTCTCCTGGAACTGAGGATGGCGGGATGCTGCCCTAGAACTGATGCTGGTGGGATGCTCCAGTAAAGCGGGAACATGATGAGAAGGGCTGGGTGTCTGCAAGACCACCACCTCCTGCAGCTCTCTGTCCCTTCCCTCAGCCTGCTCCTTGTAGTCAAAGTCACGTCTGGCAGTGGAGAGACAAGTGTCAGGGACCAGAACTCCCAGTGCTGGAAGGGAGGAGGGGACATTGCCACACTCACAGCCAGCCCTCACCTGGAGAGCATCCCCGTGCTCTCCTCCTCCTCCAGCTGGTCTCGCAGCTGGGTGGCCGTTCTGAAGGGGAGTCTCCGGCCCTTTATCATGTCCTTGATGCGCTGCCGCCGCAGCCGCCCTCGCTCCTGGCCCCGCAGCGCCCGCACAGCACCCAGCCACAGCCCCGGTGTCTCCTCGTCACTAGAGTCCCTGCAGGGGCAGAGAGGGCAGGGGTGAGCTGCAGCCCCCCCCACACCCACTGCAGCTCCCCAGGCCCGGGTGGGCTCCCGGCACTCTCTGCTCACATCTCCTCGTCCCCAGAGTCCGGGTAGCTCAGGGGGGCCATGCAGATGGAGCAGGTGTTGTTCAGGGCTGTGTAGCACCTGCTGCAATACAACCCTGTGGAAAATGGGGCTGTCAGGGGGGACGTGGAATTTTCTGGGGAGGGGGTCCCCAAGCTGTGGGGGCTCCTACCTTTGGAGCCGGGTGTGATGCAGGCGCTGAAATTCGGCTGCTCTGCCATCCCACAGGTCAAGCAATGTTTGCGCTGGATGCCTAAGAAGCGAGCGAGGCGAACAAGGACAGGGAACCTGCAAGCACGGAGCAGTGTTCCATGAGGCAATGCCATCTCAGAGGTCTTTGCCACAGAGCCCCAGGGATGATGCTGCCCTTTTCCATCCCCTGGAGGAGCTTACCTGGAGATGAGGATAAGGAAGAGCCTGCTTTTCCCGGTATCGGCCAAGCGCCGTGTGCCAACTCGGCGCAGGGCAAATGCCAGCCATTCCCGCCGTGCCCGGATGATGTTGTGGAGGAAGGCCAGGCGCTCCTGGCATGGAGGGGTTGGGGTGAGGGCAGCTGGCTGCTGAGGGAGTGTAGAGGGACACACACACAGAGGGGGCTTCTCACCTGCTCACGGGACGGGAAGTAGGCGGCACACACTGCCCGACGGAGGCGTGCCATGTAGGAGCCGAAGATGCTGATGAAAAGCCAGACACCGTACAGGATTCCTGGTGGGAAGAAGAGGAGTTATGTAAGGGTGGCACCCCCCCCACACCACCTCCACCCACCTGGGTCATTGAGGGTGCAGCACCCCTGGTCTGCACACCTATGGTGATGTGGGTGCTGTGGTCGGGCTCCATGGGCTCAATGAGGCAGATCTGAGACAGCACCGAGACCTCGCCCTCCTGCAGCGTGTTGAAGGCAGAGACCAGATCCTGGAAGATCTCACTGGTGTAGCCCGTCCCGTTGACACTGATGGTCATTGTCGATGGCGCTGTGGACGAGCGGCTCAGTCCTGGGGCCATCCCACAGCCCTGACCCTCAGCCAGGGGAGCACCCCAAGGGTGCTGCTCACCCCTGGCGATGATCTCTCCACTCAGCTGGTGTCGGAACAGATCAAGCAGCCAGAATATGCTGTAGTCAGCCAGGATGATGCTGAGCCCCAGCAGCACATGACGCAGGAACCCAAACAGCTGCAGCCCATACTGGCGTCGCTCCCTCTTCGACAGCCACAGCGCACCTGGATGGCCACGGGAGCACCATGAGGACATGTCAGGACTCCCCGTGCTTAGGTGTGTGCTGGGGGATACCCTCGGGGATGGCACTGACCTGGGGGGATGTAGCGGCCCCTCTCCAGTGCTGACAGGGGCAGCACGGTAGGCCTGCCCTGCTCCGCACACCGCAGGTCCAGCTCCACGAAGCGCCGTGTGATGTAAACGTTGTCAAAGGTGTCGTCCCGCAGGTAGCGGCGCTGGTACCGCATCGCACTGGGGGCACAGTGAGGAAGCTGAGCACCTGCATGCCAGGTCCTCGTCTCCATGGGCCACCAGAGCAGGACCCCTGCCCACTCACTGGTAGCACAAGTAGAGGATGGCCAAGAAGGAGATGTAGGAGAAGAGTTCCAGGGCACGGTGGTAGGGCTCCATGCTCTGCTGCACAGCCTCCATCATGTCCACAGACACCTCCCCCAGGCTCTTGCTGGCATTGAGGCTGACGTTGAAGTGGTGCACGATTGAGATGTTGAACTCAAACTCAGCGCGGACACGGTTCAGGGCATCCGTGAGGGCTGCAGAGGTGACAAGAGGTGCTGTGCATTGCGGCAAGAGCCAGAAGAGGGGCACAGAGAAGGACCCCCTACCCCCCATGGCACTAGGATACTCACGGGCTGTGACACTAGTCTGGATGAAAGCCTGGATGTACTGAGGGATGGAGCAGAACATGGCAGAAACTGCAGAGAGGGGGATCTCTGTTAGGGCTGGGCCCCCGTGATGGGGACGGATCTGCCCCATCACCCCATTAATGAATGCCCTGTGGCAGAGGGAAGGGGACTCACGAGCATCGACCACGCCGCAGAGGATCTTGAAGCTGAGGACGACATAGCAGATGTGGAACAAGAGGGGGAGGGCGCGCTCACAGCTGTCTTTGGCCTTGTCCATGTAGCGAATGCAGCTATTCTGGGGTGACCCCAGCTCGCGGTTACAGATGTTACCAACCTTCGCCAGCCACAGCCAAACATTGCGCAGGGCCCGGGCTGTGGGCAGGGAGTGAGCATTGGAGACGAGGATGGACTGAAAGCAGGGTGGGGGGTGCTGGAGGTGGGGACGCCCCCGGGGACCCTGCTCACCAACGTGTCTGATGGAGTCCATGATGGAGCGGATGAACTTGCGGACACGGTCACCCACCACCTTGGCATTCTGGCCAATGTCCTTGATTTTGTTCTGCAAGTCTGCAGAGAGAAGGGACACTTAAGCGTACCTCAAAGAGTGAGGGTAGCCTGGGGCTGTCTGTGGCTCCCCCAGAAAGGGCCCCTCCAGTCCCTCCACCTTCCCCCAGCCCCCTGCTCACTCAGCAGCGGCTCCTTGGCACGTTGCAGCCGCTCGGCCGTCTGGTTTTGGGCCAGTTCAGCCCCGCATGACAGTGCCTTGGCGACCTGGGAGACGTTGTGCAGGAGATTGGTGCCAGGGCCTTGCACGGTCAGGCACAGCGCCAGCATCATGATCAGCATCTTCCCCTCTCCTGTGAAGACAGGGCAGTCCTGGGGCTCAGCCAGGTGCTGGCATCCCCTGGCACCCCCAGCTCCCGGCGCAAGACCCATGGCTGCTCACTAGTGAAGAAATGTGGCAGTGCCAGCAGCACAATCATCTGTGTCTTCATGGAGAAGGCCATGCCCAGCCCCAGCCCCGCGCCCAGGATGACGGTGATGCTCAGGCAGTACCAGACATTGTGGCCCTGCACCAGCAGCACCAGAGCCCCATAAATGCTGGCCAGAGCCAGGCCCAGCGTGAGGCCACCGAGGCTGCGGGCAAACTCCTGGGCCTTGCTCAGCTCCCCGGGCCGGCGCTTGGCCCCAGGCTGCAGGGCCTGGTTCTTGCGCCGGCCCCTCCAGCCCCACAGGGCTCTGCCCAACCCCAAGACCAGCCCCATGCTGAGGCTCCTGCTGCTCCCTCCGGCTTTCTCTCCCTGGGATAACAGCAGACTGAGTGAGCAGTTTCCAACGTGCTGCTTGCAGGGGTCCCACCGTTGGCAGCTCCTGCGTGACAGTTTCCGTTGCCTTCAGAACCGTTCAGCAGTTTCAGTTGCACTCTGTTGCGGTGGGTGCTGCTCACCCTGATGTACATCTTCCAAACAGAGACATTCTATGTAATTACATGTCAGTAATTGCAGTTTAATAAGCTTCAGCACTTGTAGAGAGGAAACTTGAGGCAATATATCAGTGGGAACCAGAGCCCATGCAACACTGAACACGCAGACCAAGGACACTTGGCCACGCAACCACGAGATGGAGAGGAACAAACAAGGCCAGCCATCAGTCGAAAGGGCAAAGTGGGTAATTGCAGCAAGGGAAGATCACGACCACTGAGTCAAGAAACCCACTGACCCAAAAGGAGAAAACTGAGCATGCAGCTTAATTAGCATGAGAAGCGAGAGAATGATTTACCAATAGAAGAGAAAATACTAATTAATACTAATTAATGAGAAACTGTGTAACTTGCAGACCACGAATGTTTAATACTTTTTTGCTAAAGTGTAGAAATAGTGAACAGTTTGCTCATTGGGGGTTGCGTTGGGGATTGACCCCCGGCACAGACCTGAAAATAAATCAAATCCCTTGGCTCTGGGTGGGATTGGCCTCTTGCACACCAGGGGAAGGAACCCATTTTAGGACAACATTTTGGTGACCCAGATGGGATAGCCATAAAGCCTTGCTTGGATCGTCTTCCTGCACCCAGTAATGGAGAATGGGATCGAGCAGGACTCCTGCCATGTCTTGGGCTGCAAGCAGTGCTGGAGGGGGGTGGGAGCTTGTGCCTTGCCGGTGGTCCCGCATGTCCCAGCCTCCTCCAGGACAGCAGAGAGGAGGGGCCCCGGCAATGAAGGCTGCAACACCTACGTGTGGCACGAAGTGGGGTCTGTGGGGTGCATCTGCCAGAGAGTTGAAAGGGGGTGTAGGGGCCATGGAAGTGGGGGGTCTTCTGTGTGTGGACGGGTGGAGGTGGGGCTGTGTGGTGTCTGGGTAATGAGAGTGGGGGTCTCCACTGTCTGGGATGATGAAGGTGGGGGTCTCCACTGCACAAGGAGATAAAGGCAGGGGTGTCTGGAGTACCGGATGGTGACGGTAGGGTGTCTCTCCTGTGATGTGGGGGTCTCCGCTGCCCTGGGGGATGGAGGCAGGGGGCTCTGACATCCGGGGTGATGAAGATGGAGGTCTTCAGTGTACAGGATGATGAAGGAGAGGTCTCCAGAGCATGAGATGGTGAAGGTGGGTGCCTCTGCTCTCCTGGGAGGTGAAGGTGGGGGTCTCCACTCTACGGGGTGATGAAGGCAGGGGTCTCCGGATGGGGAGGGATCCTGCCCGCAGCAGCACCACTGAGTTCTCAGCCGCGGTACCTCGGCCAACACCAGCCCCTCCCGGCGCACAGGGAGCCGCCCCTGCCCCGCCCCGGGCTGGGCGGTGCCGGAGGAGCGGAACGGGGCGACGGGGCCGGGAGGGAAGTTCCGCCCCTGGGCCGGGCCGGGCGGGGTCGGTGCCGGTGCCGGTG